>GG745337.1:173871-185983 GCA_000151295.1 Allomyces macrogynus ATCC 38327 | reverse complement strand
TCGACGCGAGCAGCGCGGAACGGCCTTCGGCGGGTGGCGCCATGCCGCCGCCGCCGGAGGGCGGAGGTGGGGGCGGGGGAGGTGGGGGCGGGCCGGCCATGGTCGAGCTTGGGGTAGACTGGAGACTTGACCGTGTCGAGCCTGGAAATCACCGACGGCGTGCTGGTACGAGCGCGGGCAGTCGGTTGCAGGTGGTTGGAACAAGTTGGAGCACGCGGTCGAGGATATATAACGGCGTCGGTCGACGAGTGCCAAGACCGTGGCGAAGTGCAAAGTCGCGTCGCGTCGCGTCGGGGCAGCAGCAGGCAGCAGGTGCCGTTGGCGCCGCCAAGCTGACGCTGGAGCCACTGCACAAAAACGCCAGTCATTTCATTTTTCGCCAAGTCTTTCGGCACCAACGCTTTCTTCTGGATTGTTCCAGCAAAAATCAGTTTATATCGCATGCTTGAGCCTTGGCTGGCTTCTGTATTTCATTTCCCCTGCACTCGCTGCACGCTCGCCACGACTGGCGCGCGGCAATGGTGGGGTCGGCGCGCGAAGCGCCGTCTCTTGGCGAGAGCAACGACAGGCGCGACGTGGGCGCGCGGTAGGGCCTGTGCGTGTGCGCGCGTCGGTCCTTAGTGCGAGCTGCCAAAGTACCTGGTCGTCAAGGCAAGCATACGTCGCGTCAGGAACACCAACGAGAACCACGACAAGCGA
Source organism: Allomyces macrogynus ATCC 38327 (assembly GCA_000151295.1). NCBI lineage: Eukaryota > Fungi > Blastocladiomycota > Blastocladiomycetes > Blastocladiales > Blastocladiaceae > Allomyces > Allomyces macrogynus. The sequence continues at coordinate 185,284 of GG745337.1, read as the reverse complement.
CAGAAGAACGTACCGGTCGCCAAAGTCGCCGAGCCCCGGCACAATAAACTTCTTGTCGTTGAGTCCTGGGTCGACGTCGGCCGTGACGATGCGCAGTTTCGGGAACCGTGCGAGCACTGCGTCGATGCCGTCGGGCACGGCGAGCAGGTTCAAAAACACAATCCGGTCCTCGTGCACGCCCGTCTCGAGCAACACCTCAATCGCCTTGATCGCCGACCCGCCCGTCGCGAGCATCGGGTCGAGCAGGAGCACGTAGCGCTCGGCAATGTCGGACGGCAGCTTCGAGTAATACAGCTCCGGCTGTGCCGTCTCCTCGTTGCGCTGAATCAGGATCTTGCCGATGCGCACGCCCTTGCAGCACTCTCGCAGCCCCTTTTCCATGGCCTCGCCCGCACGAATGATCGGGACGCCGCAAATCTTGCCCTGGAAGGCGACGCCGTGGTAGGGCAGGCCCGTGGGCGTCTCGATCTGCTGCTCGACGAGCGGCAGGTAGTTGAGCCCCTCTTCGACCAAAAGGCGGATGATGCGGTCCGAGTAGAAGATAAAGTCGTTGCGGTTTGTGTTCGTGTCGCGGATCATGGTCATCAGAGCGCGCAGCTGCGGGGTTTGCGCGAGCAGGTGCACGTTGGAGGGCAGCTGGCCGCCAGGGTAGTTGGCACACGCGGTCGTCATCGTGGTGGTGTGGGGGGTGCGGGGGTGGTGTTGCCTTGGTGGTTGTGGAGGTGGAGCTCGACGACGAGCTGATCGTGTATACTTGACTTGACGAGGGTGGAGAGAGAAGCAATTTTGGCGGCCGGGTCCATGAGAGGGGAGATGGCCTGCCAGGCTTAGCTGGCTACGCCAAATAGACACGTGGACGCGTGGCACACCCCCCATTCAATCATTTTGGACAACGACCTCTCACAAGTTCGCCAGCGTCGCGGCACGAATCACCTCGCCGAGCTCGCGACGCCGAGCGCGCACTTGGTCGGCCACGTGCGCTAGCGTCGCCGGCGTCTCCTTGCGCACGCGGTCCGCGCGATGGCCCTGCTCGAGCGCACGCGCCAGGCGATGGGCGGCGTGCGTGGCACCGTGCTCCTCGGCCAGTGCGAGGCCGGCGATAAAGTCGGTGAGCGTCAGAGTGAACGACAGCGCGGGTGCCGCGCGGGGTTGGCGTCACCTGGAGCGACGCGGTGGCCATGGCGCAGTGCAGTTGCTTGAGGCGCAGTTCAACGCGACGATGTTGCCATGCAACAACGCGGTCACGCTCCGGCTTGTGACCCAGTCAACACACTTCCGCCCCGCCTCGTCGCGACAACCGCCATCCCCGTTTACTTGTGATCCCGAGGCCCCACGCGCACCGCGCTTGGATCAACCACGCGCAATGCATTCCAGGAAGCGGCACGAGCCGCAGGGCGCCGACGCGCCCCGGAAACGCCCACGGCCCGACCATTTCTCGGTTCAACCACGCACCAGCGGCCAGTTTTCCGGCCCGCCACCCTCAAGCAACCAGTTTTCCGGCCCGTCGCGCTCAAGCAACCAATTCTCGGGCCCGCCACGTCCCGGACACCATGACCAACACGCGTCCAAACCGTTCAACGCGCGCACCGACCGCGGTCCCGCACCGGCCGGTCCCAAGAACGCGCCCTCTGCGCCCGTCGCCGCCCAACTTCACACCCGCAATCGAGACCGACTCTGTCGACAACAAGACACCCGCCCCACGCCGCATCTATCTCGGCGGCCTGACCGACCCCGTGACGCCGACCGAAGTCGAATCGCGGTTCCGCGCGTTCGGCACCGTCTCGGCCATCGCGATCCCGGCCTCGGCCTCGGGCGCGCCGCGCGGGGTTCCTCCATTTCACGCTGACGTGTACCGGGCGCGCAACTCGCCAAACTCATGACCGTCTACAACGGGACCAAGTGGAAGGGCGGGACGCTCGCCGTCTCTCGCGCGACGCGTGATCCCGTCGCTCAACGCGAAGAGGAGCGCGAGGCGAGCAGGGCGCGCGCGCCGCCGAATACGAACCGCGTGTTCTCGCTCGAGCCGCCAAAGCCGGCGGCGGCATTGCCGCGTGGGGTGGTGCCGGGCGCGGTGAGCGTGCGTGCGGCGAAACCGGTAACCGATGCGGATGATAGTGCGGATTTGGGGCGGTTGTGGAAACGGTCGCGCATGGGACGCGCCGTCGCGCTGATGCGCAGGATGCACCAGCCGGGCGTCGGGAGGGTCACAATTGATCCGTCGGTGTACCGCGCGTGCTTGGAGCCGCTGTATGTGAACCCCAGGCCCACGCGGGTGCAGGATTTGACGTGGAGTTTGGAGTGCCGGGAGGAGGGGCGCCGCGGCAGGGGTGAGGAGATGGAGGCGGTGGATTGGTGGGAGCAGAAGGGTGTGGAGGAGGACGAAGAGGGCGAGTCTGGGTTGGAGGGCGAGGGCGAGGAGGGAGGGTCGAGCGAGGCCGAGGGCGAAGAGGGAGAGGACGAACTGGCCGCCGGCTCAGACGTCGCCGCATCAGCACCGTCCTCGTCAGACTCGGACGATTCCGCGTCTAGTGACGACGACGACGAGAATGCGATGGACGTCGACGACGAGGAGGAACCAGCGCCGTCCGCGCCGGCACGGGCCCAGCAGCTCGATATTTTCTCGGACGAGGAGGTCAATAGCGACGAGGAAGCCGACCGCTTTGGTAGGCACCATTTTCAATCCCCGTTTCTTCTTTCCGCGCGCATGCCCTAACCGCTCGTTTTTTTTCTAGCCGTCAAGGGCCAGTTCGAGGGCGAGAGCGGTCGCGAACTGCTCGCCTTGCAGGCCAAGGCGCGCGGCGACGACCGGTTCAAGCTCACCGCCGACTTTGCTGCCGACGGCTCCGACGACTCCGACGCCTCCTCCTCCGCGAGCGACACCGCCGAGCCGACCGCCCAAGACGACGCCGACGAGGAAGACGACGAGGCGATCGGCAATCTTGCCAAGGAGCGCGACATGGCCATGTCGCTCCTGTCGAGCATGTTTGGCGAGGAGGCGGTCCAGGAATCCGTCAAGAAGCGCGCGCACGCGAACGTGGCCACGAACGCGCCCTCGGCCGCCGCCAAGGATAACGCGCTCGCGCGCACCTACCAGCTCACGGGGATGGCGTTCTACGACCCGGATGCGGCCGACCACGAGGCATACGAGATCCAGCCGGAGCCAGAGCCGGAGGAGACGGTCGAGGTCACGGCCGACCCGTTCCTCTCGGACGCGGCGAGCGATCACGATAGCGAGTCGAGCGCGTCGGAGGACGAGTCGGACGCCGAGCCCGCCGCGGCCGCCGCCGAGGAGGACGACGGCAAGGACAAGGACCAGTTCGGGAACACGGTCCGCGCTGACTTTTCCGCCATCTTCACGCGCGGTGGGCCGTCGGCCGAGGCGCAAGCCTTCTCGCTCTTCAACTCGGCCCCGTCATCCGACGCCAAGCCGTCGTTCTCGCTCTTTGGCAACGCCGCGGTTCCCGCGCCGACCCCCGTCGTGACTTCGTCGTCGGTCTTCCCTGGAGCGGCCCTTGCGTCGACGCAGTTCTTTATTTCGGCGCGACTGGCAGCGCTCGAGGCCGGCACGGGGAAGCACTTTGTGCGGACCGCCGACGTGGCCGAGATCGAGGCGACGTGGCGCGCGACGCGCCGCGATTTGGCGGTCGAGACGCACCGGCGCGCGAAGAACGCAGCACGTAAGGCGATGCGGCGGAAGCATGGTGGTCTAGGAGGGGGGCAGGCGACGCGGGCGTGAGTTTTGTTGGGGGGGTGTGGTTGGAATATAATTAACGGCTGTGTGCGATATTGTTTTGGTCTGCATGTTGTGGGAAAAAAATGCTCTATGACTGCAAGATATGCTCCGTCCCGTCCCGTGCAGTTGCTCCGAAAACTGAAAGAGCGCGTCCAAAGACCGGACAACGGCAGTCTATTTGCAGTTATCCTAAATGTTTCCTTTCATCCAAGTCTCCATCCCAATCCACTACTCCTCCCAAGTCGTCACCGTCGCAGCACCTCGTCAGTCCCCACCCGCACGACGCACCGGCAACGTCTGCGCGCGGTCCACGTCGCTCTTCCACATGGCCGCGAGCCGCTTCCCATCCGTCGCACCACCGACCGGCACCCCCTCGCCGACGGGACGGTTCATGGAAATCATCGACGGCAGGACACTCGTGCACTCGATTGTACCGCGCGCATCACTCGCACAAGAACTCCCGCCACACACGAGCCGCAAGTCCGTGATATTGCACGCGCGCTCGAGCGACGCGCGGTCGCGCGCAGGCACGTCGAGCACCGGCAGCAGCGGCGCTGCGGTCACGTCGACTGTTGGGACCACCAGCTTGACAGGTTCCTCAACTGCCGCCGTCGTCGAGGGCGGGACCTCGACCGGCGAAACACCTCCCAGCGCCGCCTCGGCCCACAGCACGTCCAGCCGCTCGCGCGCGTACGTGGCCGTCGCGTCCTCGGCCACGTGCCGCATCCACACCTTATTCGCGCGCACCATCCACCGCGCGACCCGATCAACCACTGCCGCGTCCCCGCTGTGCCGTTTCGCGAACATCGGCGCGACGAGCGCATGGATCACGGCCGACTCGGTGAACCGCGCGGCCAGCACGCCCGCAACAGCCACCACCTGGACGACCGCCGTGCGAATGCTCGATGGACACGTAGCGAGAATCGCGGGCCACAGCCACGCGGGCTGCGTTGCCGCGGTCGGCGCCGGGATCAGGTCGGCGAGCGCGAAGAGGGCCGGGGCGGGGGTGTCGGCGAACAGCCGGATTTTCTTGAGCGCCGACCGGAGGGTCGCGAGGAGCGTGGCGAGGACGAGATCGGTGACGGTGGGCGTGGTGGCGGCAGCGGTTGGGAAGCCGTGGTGGAAGGCCGTCTGGAAGGTCGCGGCAATGTCGCTGGTCGTCGCGTGGTTGCGTGCGCGGCTCACGAGGTCGCGCGTGATGGTGATGTGTTGCGGGGTCGGGACGATACCACGCGGAGGGAAGGTGGTAGGGGTCGACTGGGTGGGGGTGGAGGTGGTGCTGTAGACGAGCAGGTTCAGGAGCAGCTCGAGCGATTCGAGCGGGAACTAGAGAAACAGGGTCGTCAGCGATTGGAGACACCAAAGCGACCAGGCAAACTCGACAAACGCACCGGCATGCGCGCACTGAACGCAACCTTGTCCTTGTGCATCATCAGCTTGGCCTCCATCTTCTCCTCCACCGACCCCGCACCGCCCACGCCACTCCACCGCTTCGACCCCGTCGCTGCGGCCTGCCGCTTGCGGTACTTGGCGTACTTCTTCTCGGCCGTCGGAAACATGACCTCGCCCACGGCCGGCCCGAGCTGGGCGCGCGCGACGAGAGGCGGCAACCGCGTCCAGGCGATATCCGACGCGCCGTCACCGAGCGAGACGGACGTCGACCACGGGTGCGCCGACTTGCACTGCACGATCGCGACGCGGTCGGTCAGGGCCACTGTCAGCGCCGACTTGTGGATCGCGGCCACGGAGCCGGACCCGACGACGGTCGTTTCCGAGTCAGGCGAGTATGTGGGAGGCGCAACCTTGGTCGTCGTAGGGGCGGCATCGCTGTCGACTTGTTTTGGGTGGAGAGGGCGCGCCTCTACCGGGTGCACATGTCGGTCAGGATCACAAGTCGGGTCGAGGGTGAAAAAGGCTCGAATGAGCGAACTTCGGAAAACGCTCGCGGCCCGTCTCGAGAAGCCGAAAAGCGGAGACGCTGACGGCGGCATGGCGACAATCAAGCTTGAAATTGTCGCTCGTATTGGATAGAGAATGGATTCGATTGGTGGTCGACCAGGGCAGGTAGCGGCCAGAGCACGCAAAGAATGGTGCAAACGGAATTGGCTGGTCCAGAGCGGCGGGATAAGGCCGCAATCCGGCGAAGAGAGCTTGATCGTGCGGTTGCAGCAAGTTGGCAGTGTCGATGTCGCTTGGGGAGCGCTGGGTCGCAAGTTGCAGCAGTAGCAGATGATTTATCCTCAGGCAGCAAATGAATGAAAGAAGTGCAGCTCGACGCGATCACGGGACCCAAATTCTCGTTATGATCTCTTGTTGCTCGATGCTGTCCAAGGCAGCAAAGGCCCGACGACGACTATGCTGGCCGCAATATCCCCGACACAGACAAATCCGTCCAACCCGGCGCAAGACGAGCCCGCCCGCACCAAGATAAACCGTTGCAAGCTCCGCACTCTGGCACTTCGACTCCTTGATCACTTCTTGCGTCCGTCGCATCTGTTGCCCCACCCAACCAAGCCAACATGGCGATCCTCGCGCCATCTCGGCCGCGCCGGCCGTACTCCGTACACGCCCCTATCCGGCCCCTTCTTTCCCCCTTCCTTCTCCTCGCCGTGATCCTCCTCGCCACCACGACCGGCGTCTCCGCAGCCCCGCCGTCACCGCGCCTGATTGCGTACTGGGGCCAGGACAAGGCCGCGTCGCTCTATTCGCCGTCGTCGGGGCTCACGGAACCGTCGCTTGCCGACCTATGCACGAACGCGCCGGGCGTCACGCACGTGCACTTGGCGTCGTTGCGCGACTTCTACTCGCTCGGTAACTTGCCCGCAATCGACTTTTCCACGCACTGCACGTGGCCGACCGATGCGGCCGTTGACGCGTGGCGGTCTGGGCCGCAGCCGACGTCCGGGTTCGCGCTGTTGCGGTGCCCGGCGGTCGCGGACGGGATCAAGGCGTGCCAGCGGGCGGGGAAGAAGGTGTATTTGACAATTTGTACGTTTGAAGTTTTGCTGTCACGGTGGAGAGTGAAGTTGCTCACGAGTCGATGCTGAGTAGCGCCCATGACGAGCCTGCCCATGAACCAAGCCGCGACGGCAGCGCAAAACGTGTGGAATTTGTTTTTCGGCGGCACGCACTCGCTGCGGCCGTTTGGCAGTACCGTATCCCTCGATGGCATCGACTTGGCCATGCGCACCAACGACTATGACGGGTATCCGGTGTTTGTCATGGCGCTCAAGCAACTCGCAGCGGCGGCCAACTATCCGCTCGGCGTGACGGGTACCGACGCTCTCTTTACCTCAACTCGCATTCGGTGAACAAGAATCTTATGTTTTCTCCCAATAGTCTCGCCGCGGTGTGACTTCCCCGACGCCATGATCGGCCCGACCTACCCAGGCCGACTCCTGACCAACATTTCGTCCGAGCCGCTTGTCGACCACATCAACTACTTTGCGACCTCGTCTCCGTCGTGCTCGGCCGGCTCCCCCACCACCTTCGAATCTACGCTCGCGCAATGGACCACCTACACAAATACCACCGGTAAAGCCCTCTCTGTCACGTTCCCCGGCCTCGGCGGCGGGTACGAGGCCTACTTCGAGGCCATGACCGGCGACTTTATCCCCGCGTCGACCTGGCTCAACCTGTCGTCGCCCGTCATGACGGCGCTCGCATCAGCGTACGCCGGTGGATCCGGCCCGCTCGCGGGGGTCGCGTTCTACGATCTGTCGACCGACACGTGGGGTCCGCCGTGCACGTCCGTCACGACACGGTCGCGCGAGCGTCGTGCGCCGATCGCACGTACGGTGCCCGTCCCGAGCGTGTCGGCGGCGAGCCGGTACTCAGCAATTGTTGCGCACGCGCTTGCAAGGGTGTGGAATGGGGACTCGGGCGTGGTCGCGACGTGCGAGCCGCGAAATGGCGTCCTGCCGACGTCGACGACTACGACGACGGCGGCTGCGGGTGGTGGCGGGGCGGGGGCGACCTCGACGCGCGCGAGTAGTTTGGGGACAGCAACACCGACACGCACGCAGGCGGCGGCGCTGAATAATACGGCGGTGCATGAGGGCGGGTTGGATGGAGTGGTGGTGGCGGCGGTCGTGGGGATGGTTGCGCTGGTGCAGGGTGCGATGTAGACTGCGGGTGATGGAGGAGTGGGATGGGGTGGACTGTGCCCGTGGGCTACATAGACGGGCGATACCAAGGTCCGTAGTTAGCGGAATAGATGGCGTGCTCTTGCAAACGCGGTTTGGAATGCCTGGACCAGGGGAACTAAGACAACTGTCCAAAAGCTATCCAGCGCAACTTGAAGCGAGCCTGCTTGGACGATTCCTTGGACAGAACCATGCGCAAACCGTTACTCTGATGTGTTGAACTTGGTTACGGCAATCCGTGCAACGGCTGTCAATACGCTCATCGGAAGCATATTATCAAAATGGGCGAGGGTGCGCTGGCTATCCGTAGCAAATCATGGCTCAGGTCTTTGCACCTGGACCTGGCACCATTTTCTTGGCGTGATCTGCCGCAGCGCCGGCCCTGGAGCCAAATCTGCCAGGAGACGCTTTCCCGCCATTTTTTTGCCAGTCAGGACTCGTGGCGCGCTTTGGCCAACAATACGAGGCGCTTGATTGAGCTATGCACCGTATCGTCAGTGTTTTCTGGCGCAGGACAACGTATCGCCGATGCAACGGCACCAACCACACCCACCTCCTCCATCCATCGCCGGCCGCCGCTCTTGCTGCTGCCTTGGCAATTCTTTCCCCTAACTATGAACTCGAAACACACACGCATAGTATCATCATGCAAGTTCCACCCTAAAACGGCTGCGGATTTGGGACCAGCGGTGCAAGAACCACGCCTGGCGAACCGTGCCGCCGCAGCATGATTGTGATTTGGCGAGCCTGCTGCGGCTGGCGTTCATTTGATCCTGGGACTCTACAGCTTGGCGAGGCGATTCGGAGTATAAAAAGATGTTGTGTCTCTCATCCATGTTACGCGATTTTGTTCAGTTGTCAGACTTGCGACCATGACCGCCGCCAGCAAACCATCATCGTCAAGCGAGGAATTTCCGCCGCCCACGCAGCATCCTGCACCCGTACCGCTCCCACTGCGCAGCCGGCCGTGGATCATTGCCGTCCTCGTGACGCTCATCGCGTTCGTGGGTGCGGTCATGCTCGCATTGATTTCTGCATAGTTTCTGTTCTGATCCTGATCCTGATCAACGCAACCTGCAGACTTCTTCATTTACGCGGCCGTCATCCCAATTTTGCCGACCATTGTCCAGGACGAGTTTGGCCTTGGCCCGGCGTATACGGGATACCTCGTCGGCGCCTTTGGTTCGTATCCCCCCGTGATGGCCCAAGGTTTGAACCATACTGCTGAGTGAAGCGTGACCATTTCCTGTCGTGTTCACATCCTAGCCGGTGGTCTGCTTGTCGCGACCCCCATTTTCGGCCTCGTGTCGGACCGGCTGCACGATCGGAAGTGGCCCATTGTGATCTCGCTTACTGGCCTGACTGCGGCGTCGCTCTTGTTCCTGATCTGCTCGAAGTATTGGCATTACGTCTCTGTCCGAATTTTGCAGGGTATCGCCGCCGCCGGCAACTGGACCGTTAGTCTGGCACTGATCAGCGACGTGTTCCCAGCCAACCAGCTCGGTGCGACCATGGGCACTGTCATGGCTGGGATCAGTGCGGGCGGCCTACTTGGCCCTGCGGTTGGTGGCGGCCTGTATGGCGCGCTCGGTCCGCACTCACCGTACTACTTGTTCACGGGCCTCTCGGTCTTCGCGTTGGTGTTGCGGCTTGTCGTCGATGAGCATCCGGCGATTGCAGCCAAGGAAAAGGTGCGTGCTGCCGCCATGGACGCCACAACTGCTAAGTCCGAGAACACGGTGCCGCCGCTGCTCGTGCTCGTGCGCGAACCCGCAGTCTGGGTCAATTGTCTCGCAGTCATCTTTGAAGGGGCGGCCATGGCCGGTCTCGAGCCGGTATTGCCGCCGTGGCTCACGGCCAACTTTGGCACGTCGGTCTCGGAGAACGGGTTCATGTTTCTTGCGCTCGGCTTGCCCGAGTTATTTGTTGGGCCGCTGAGTACGCACCCGGCGGTTGCTTGTCATCTATGAACGACGACCTTCTCACGATCCTTCTCCACCCTGTGCAGCTGGCTGGCTCTGCGACCGGCACTCGCCGCACGTCATCATGATCCTTGGTCTAGCATCAACCGCGATTGCGCTCCCGATGCTGCCCTTGCCCGCGACGCTACCCGTGTGCATTGCCGTGTACATCTTGGTCGGAATCGTTTTGCCCGTGGCCATGATTCCGACGCTGCCGGACATGGGCAACATGGTCGCGCGCAAGTACTCGGCGGCGTCGGGGCAAGTCTACGCGTGTTTCAACGTCGCCTACGCGCTGAGCATGTTTATTGGTACGGTCGGTCATGCTTCTCCTCCTTCTCCACCGGAATCGGATCGTGTTCTGACGCGAGCACCCGACACAACCGACAGGTCCGATCGTGTCGAGTCTGCTCTACGAGGCCGGCGGGCTCATGGCGTCGATGGGCTTGTTCTCGGGCGTGACGGTGTGCGTCATGCTGCTCTATATTTGGTACTATCGCAAGTACCACTGGCGTTCGTCACGGACTGAGACATCGCCGCCGGCCGCAAGCTGTGGACCAGCACAGTCAGACACCGTTATTGCTTGATGCGATCTGGAAGCGATTCGGAGTATTTGTGCTTGATGGACCTGCCGCTGAAAGCTTGGTAAATGTCCCTCGATTAGAAAGCATCGTGAAGGACTTGGATGATATTCCTGGTAACAAGTTGGTGAGGAGAGAGCGCAAAACGCTGAGCTCAATCATCTCCTGCCATCGAGCTTCCTGTCAGTCACTCGCCGTGCATGCTGCATCCACAAGTCATCGGACAGGTGAAGTGAGGTTCAAAAGCAATGCTGGATAATATTAGGGCATACAAGAACGGCTCGCTTGGCCGGAAAAAAAAAGGAATGCGACACTTTTGCCACTCCGTGTTTGCTGAACGATTTCAAAAGAGACACACGATTTGAGAGGCACATCACTTCGTTTAGCAGAACGTCGGGGGGTGGCAAATCGTCGTCGAGTGGACGTCAATGTTCTGGCCCTGCACCTGCGCCTGGACGGCCGACACGTCGACGGAGCCGTGGCCGTGGCCCGACGCGTTGATCGACTGCGTCTGGAACTGCGCCTGCGACGCGAGCACATCGGCGCCGTGGTGCACCGACGCGCCAATCGACTGGGCCTGCGCCTGGATCTGCGACGCGAGCACATCAACATTGTGGCCAATCGTGGCCGCAGACACGTCAATCGACTGCGACTGCGCCTGCGCCTGTGCCTGCGAGACAGACGTGCACGCTCGAGCTGCTGCCGCCGGCAATCCAGACGCCGTGGTCGCCACCGACCCACACGGTGCCGTCGTGGCAGTTGCCGTGGTGGTGGATCACATGGCCCGTCGCCGTACCACGAGCCGTCGTCGTTGCAGCTGTTGATCTGGCCCGTCGCGTACCCACGAGCCGGCCGTTGTCGGCGTTGACCGTCTGCGACTGGAACTGGCAACTGAGCAGCCGAAACCTTGGCGCCACCAGCAGTGTAGCGCCGGCCGGAGCGTCAATCGACTGGCGACTGGTACTGCGTCTGCGATGCCGAGACGTTGGCGCC
>GG745337.1:132413-155958 GCA_000151295.1 Allomyces macrogynus ATCC 38327 | reverse complement strand
ACCATTTCGCGGTCCCCATATTGACGGAACCGGCTTTCCTCGGGCAGCTTTTGTCGCCGCGCCAAAGACGCACCGGTTCGGGCTAAAGTCGCTCGGCTTTGCCGCGCTCTTTGGCCCTGTCTTCATCGGGGCCGGCCTCGCCTACGCCGCCTTCTACCCGTTCCTAGTGGCCGAAGGCGGGGTCCGGGAGGAAGGGGCCGCTGCGCTACGTGCCCACCAACCCCATCCCGACCCCGCGCTCCCCGCTTGTCCCCTCGGGCCACGTCGTCCTCGACGCGCCCGGCCTCCCGACCTCGCTCCTCTCCCCGGGCCAGCCGTACGACCTGACGCTCGTCCTGCGCGTGCCCAACTCGCCGCACAACTACGCGCAGGGCACGTTCACCGCCGCCGTGACGCTGACCAACGGCGACGGGGTCCTTGCCAAGGGCGCAGGTGCGAACCCGACGCCGTTGTACTATGCGGCCAAACCCGTGGCCCTGCGGTGGACGTCGCCGCTGCTCGCGTGGATGGACACGCTCGCGTTCGCCTTCCCGCTCGTTCTGGGCTACGCGTCGGAACAGCAGACGGTCAACGTGCGTCTCATCGAGGGCGTCGTGTCCCCCGCGCCGCTGCCGCCCGTGCTGCCCGGGATTGACCGGGATTTGGCCGGCGCCGTCGAGCCGGCGACCGGCGCGTCGGCGTTGTGGAATATGGCCGCGACGGTCGCCGGGTCGGTGGTCGGCGCCGACGCGAACGGCGCGAAAGAGGGCGACGGGCCGGCGGTCGTGGCCCCCGCGGATACCCCGATCCCCGCCGCGTCGATGAAAGCCTATGCGACGATGCTCGCGCAGTGGCGGTTCCAGCACGCCGCGTCGCAGGCGACGACGAGCCCGGCGAGTCCGCTGGCCGTACCGCAGCCGCCCCTGCGGTCGACGTTCTACCCGGTCCCGACCGACAACGAGGCCGAACCGGCTTCGCCGGTCCCGTCGCGCGCACTGGCCCAGGCGCACGTCGCGCTCAGTGCGCCGGTGCATGTCTATGCGGCGACGCTGCGCGTCGACGCGCAGTTCTATGGCCTGCGGTACCTCATGTACTACTGGTTCTTCACGTCGGCGAGTATCGGCGTCGGGATCCTGATGGTCTGGGAAGTGATTATTGGCCTCGCCGTCTGGCGCGTCGTGATTGGGAAGAAGATCACAGTCGAGGTGATTGATGAGGAGGATGAGGAAGAGGAGGACGAGGGGTCAGAGGAGGAACTTGGGTCGGATGAGGGGTCGGTTACCGGGGATGAGGAGTCGGGGTCGGAACTCGCGTCCCTTGAAGGGTCGGACGCGTCCGGGTCCGGGTCTGGAAGCGAGGAAGGGTCGGACGACGACGACCGGTCGTCCACCTCGTCCTCGTCCGGCGCCGAATCCGAGTCGGACCACGAGCAAGACCAAGCCGCTTCGCACCCGCACCGCCACCACCACCGCCGGCACCACCACCGCCGCGGCCTCGACGCCGCCGACGAAGACGACGTCGACGTCGACGTGCCCGAACCCGCGCCCGCGCCGGCGCCCACTGCGTCGCCCAACCCCGGCGCCCACTGCCGCGCGTCGCCATGCCGACGAGGAGGACGCGACGATTCTCGCGTCGCGCGCGAACACGGCCGCCGCCGCCCGGGCCACGGGCGTCTCTGCGGCGCGCGGGAATGCGGAACTGCGCCAACGTCGCGCGCCCGCGGCTGCGGGGTCGGCGCATTTGTTGGCCGAGACGACGACGCCGTCGCCCACGACCGCATCGGGAGCGCCGGGGTCGGCGTCGTCGGGTGAGGAGAGTGTGGTGAAGGTGGAGAAGCGCGACGCTGAGGGCGCGTAAGTGGTGGGGAGGGTGGAGGAGGATGCCCAAGTTTTGTGTCGAGTTTTGGTTTACCAGGGCGGCAGTCCGCGATCGTGGAGTGCGACGCGAGCGCGAGCTTGGCGGTAGTTGCCCGCCCATCGGGCCGCCCACAAGCGGCCCGGCAACGTCTGAGATTGAATGCATTTGTCTGTCATTCGGCAGCTGCGCTCTTGTGGAGGTGGGTGAGCGGGGAGGCGCAGAGCATCACGGCTTGGCCAGGTGGAACGTGCATCTGAGTCAGTTGACCGCGCACCCTTTGTCCACGTCCTTGCGACACAACGTCCTCGAACTCCGCGGCATCGACGCTGGACTCCTCACGCTCACCACCGCGACCCGCGACTTGTCGCAGACGGTTGCGCCCGCCTCTGTTCCTTCGAAAACGCACTCCGCGCGCGCTGTTTCCTCTGCCGCAACCCGAACCAATCCTCCAGATTGCCTTCCCCCGACGCTCGACCGACCTTCCCCTTCCCCTTCCACACCTACGACCATGCAGGCCGGCAACACGTCGGGCGCGTCGGGCTACATGCACTACCGCAACTCAACGCTCGGCACGACCTTGATGGACGCGCTTGACGAAATGATTCACACCGCGCAGATTCAGCCGGCGGTCGCGAACCGGTTGCTCGAGCATGTGCGTGCGCGACTGTTGCGATGCGCGCGAGGATGGCCGTCGACTGACCATGTTGCCAAATCGTAGTTTGACAAGACCATGTGCGAGTCGCTGGCGCGCATCTCGCCGCGCGCTTCGTTCCGGGTACGCGCTGTTTTCTCCGTGGCGGCTCTTTGCGCGCGCGCGCAGTGCACTGACGCTCGCGTGGACCAACGACACCTAGGGCTCGCTCAGCACCTACCGCAACTGCGACGAAGTGTGGACGTTCTTCCTGCGCGACGTGCAGTTCAAGATGGAGGGCGGCACCGTGCACGCCGACAAGGTGCGCATCATTGCGTGCAAGCGGCCCGAGTAGGTAACGAACGCTGTGCGGGTGGAGCGACGGTTTTGAGCAGCAGCAGTGGATGGTGCTTTGTGCGGGAAAATACATGGAATCTTGCTATTTTTTGAGCGAATGACGGTATGTTTCGCCGCGGTGACGCAGAACGCGCGCGCCGTCCGAGCGCGCGCGGCTGTCTCACCGGCATCAAAGGCACGACCACCGTGGCCAGCGCGGCGCGCGATCTGCGGCCGTGGGAGCGGGCGCGCGTCGCTCAGCTGCGCGCGCTGCTCTCGTGTCGTATCTGACCCGGCCGCTCCACCGTGCAGTGGCCGCGGCGATCAGCGTGGCCATCACCCGATCCACGGATCCGGCCGCCGCGGTTCCACGTCGCCGCGGCGCGCCCTGCCCCCGCTGCTTCTCTCTCTCCCGTTGCCGATCGCCGCTGCTGACAAGACCCAAGACGAACCCTCTTCCTCTCCTCACGAACCGCACGACCACGCCGCACCACCCGCGCCGCCGACTGCACGGCCACCATCCGTCGACGCGCGCGCGACCGACCGACCACCCGCACCACCACCACGACGCGCTCCTGATCACCGACCGCCGCTACCACCATCGCCGTTGTCGTCGTCATGCCGCTGTTTGTACGTGTCTCGCTCGACTACGGCCCGCCCGTGTTGCCGTCGCCGCGCGCGTTCCGGCCCTGACCCTCGCCCTCCGCGCCGCCACCGCGTAGAGCTCGCCGCCCGCGCGCGTACACGAAGAAGTGCAGCGGTACCCGCACCGCGGCGCCGTGACCGACGTGACACCGCAGGAGACCAAAGAGTACTACAAAGCGCGCGAGTTCCAATTCCTCGACCTGCTCTCGTCACTCCGCACAGGCGCGATCCCGGCCAACGATGACGTGCTCGCCGCGCTCGAGTCGCTGCGCGACGTGCTGGCCCTTGCGACCGACCAGCGCACGCGGCTCTCGGCCGACGGGCGCGCGCTCGTCACTGACCTCGACGGGTTGCTGGCGACGCTCAGCGAGTTTGTCGCCGTCAAGAACCAGGACGAGATTCTGCAGAAGCTGGCGTTCCATGCGGCGCTCGCGGCGCGCGGCCCTACAGCGTACCCGGGGTCGCATGTGAGGCCGGAGACGCGGGCCGCGGCGGAGGAGGCGCGCCGCGGGGCGTCGGCGTTGGGGACGTTGGTGCGGCTGATCTTGACGAGCGCCGAATACCGCGCGATGCTCGCGGATATCGTCGATGTACGTGTTTCAGTTCCAGGACATGGGCCGCAGACTCGTGTCTGACGCCTTTGATGCCATTAGATCGTGCGCGACGTCTACGGCGAGACGGCCGTGACCAAAGTCAAGGGCGCCATCACCGACTCATATGGCACCGCATATGGCGGCAAGCACGCGCGCCGCCCATCGCTGCGTGAATCGATTCGCAACGCGTTCCGCGACGTGGCCAGCTCCGTCCGCGGCGGCGGCACGACCGCGCCGGCGTCTCCGCGCTCGACAGCGCGCGACTCGGCGTTCATGGAACCCGGCGCCACCAGCACGGCCGAGCCGCAGCCGACCTACGAACCGGTCTCGGCGAGCACGACGCTCTACGGCGCGCCGCCCGGGGCCCCGCCGCCCGCGCCCCGCGCGTACGAAACGGGAGGCGAGGGCGTTCTGTACGCCGAGGACCGCGGGACGACGCGGTCGCGGTACGCGAGCGTGCGCACGGCCGCGACCGAGCGCGAGCGCGTTGTGGCCGAGCCCGGGTGGGGGTACGACGAGCCCGACGTGGTGAGGTCGATCCCGCCCGAGCAAAAAGTCTACATGGAGGGTTACGGCCGCGACATTCCGCCGCCCATGGAGACGGCGCCCGCGCTCGAGGCGTGGGAGCGGGACCGCACCTACACGGGGGCCACGGCGACGACGACGACGCGGCGCGTAGTCACGACGACGGAGCCGGTCGCGCCGGTGCCCGAGGAGGTGCACTATGTACGCGAGGAGCCGCGGCCGCGCACGACCTCGTTTTCGGCCTATGGCAAAGTGATTCCGTTGGGCGCGTCGCGCACGCTCGCCGCGCTCAAGTCGGCGCTGCCCGAGTCGCACCGTCGGCGGCTTGTACGGCGTCTCAAGGGGATCCTGCGCGAGCTCGCGGCCAACCCCGAGTACCAAGAGTCGCTCGAGTACCTGTTTTCGTCAATCATGGTCCTTGCGCAGTCGCCGGGGCTCGCGACGACGCCGCGGCACGTCGATGCGAACGTCTACTCGACGGCGCTCGAGCTGAAGCGGTTGCTCGAGGCCATGGCGGGGCATTCGTTGGCGCCGCTCATGGAAGCCATTTTCCGGTTCACGACGCTCGTTCGTGCCGACCCGCACCTGCGCCACTACCTGTTTGACCTGCGCGACATGGCGCAGCTCGTCATGCGCGACCCGAATTACCTCGACTCTTCGGATTTCAGCTCGCGACTGGCCATTTTGTTGGATCGCGGCCGCGGGTGGGCGGCCACGCACGAGGCGCGCGATGTCATGACCGAGAGCTTGGCGTTTATGGACGCGTTGCGGCGCGACCGGATCACGTCAGCGCTGGCGCGCGACGTGACGCTCGTGACGCGGTCGCTGCTCTACGAGGACTCGGGCCGGCTCACGTTCAAGGGCGACCTGATCAACGATTTTCGCGTCGTGTTTTTGCCGGCGTTGGTCGCCCAGATGAAGTACATTGCGTTGCCGCGCATCGAGCACCGCGACGAGACAATGGACTTGATCTTGGATAACCTGATTTTGACGAGCGAGAACTTCTTGCCAAACATCATGGACCTCGAGGTGCGTTTTTGGGTGTGGGTTGGATGTGGGCGGGGAGCTGATGGAAGGTGCGGTCTCGACGGTGTAGATGGTCAACCGCGCGTCGATCAGCCCGCGCAACGAGATCGAGGACCGGTACCGGCACTTTTTCACGATCAACGCGTACGTGTGGCCTTTGTTGCTTCTCCTCTTGGTCGCCACTGCAGCGACTGACCCGCGACACCTCTTAAATTATCAACAGGCACCAGATCCAGGCCGACATCCACGACGTGTCGTTCTACTACAAGAAGAAGACGGGGTTCCCCAAGATCAAGGACTGGGGCGTGGCCGAACTGACGCTGGCCGGCCAAGGCATCGAGATCTTCACGACGTTCGAGTACGACCGGTGGGGCATGCTGCAGACGCTGATCCCGCTGCGCGTCGAGGTCAAGGTGGACGACCTGCGCGTGCAGATTCACCACTCGAAGCACGAGTACGTTCATGTTGCTTTTGCGCTTTTCGGGGCAATGCCAGTTCGAGGCTCATGCACTAGTACCCACTTTAGCGCCCTCTACAAGCTCGTCTCGCCCGCCATCACGACGGCCGTGCGCCGCACGATCGTCACGACGCTCGAGCGCACGATTCTCGACTGGTTCACGGCCATCGACGAGCAAATGACGGGGCTCAAGAAGCCGGCGCGCCGTGGGCGCGCGCGGCACGCGCCGAGTTTCGTGCGCCGGTTCGTGCCCGGGTTCATGCGCCGGTCCTACGGTGACACGCACGCACACGGACACGCGCATGGCCAGCACCGCGCGCGGTCGGAGCCGGGCGGGAAGCGCGCGGCGTATGCGCCGGCGGCCGTGGAGCGCGAGCGCGAGCCCATGGCGGCCGCCGTGTGAGCGGTAGGGTGGACAAGGTCGCGTGCAGTTGAGCAAGGTCGGCGCCGAGGTGCCGGGCCGAGTGAAGTCGAGTGTTGAGATTGTTTTATTCGTGGTCCTTTCATCGTTTCTGATCTCGTTCCGATCTCCCCATCAATTCCATCCATTCGTTTCTCCAAGGCCCAAGGCCGCTCCCCATTCATGACGATTACCGCTGACGCGCTAGACGCATCCGCTCGACGAAGGACGGACGCTGGAGCAGTCGATGTTGATGTTTCTTGTCGAGCCAAAATTTGATGTCTCTTCATGTTCGTCTTGCTGCCACGATGCGTCGGTGGTGTGTTGGCAGCAGCTCGCCGGGCAATACGGCACCACGGACACGGAACTTCAACCGATGCCAACGCGAACGCGCCTCTTGCCGTTCGCCACGCCCATCTCCCCTCACGTCCTGCCGCTGCGCTCGCCTCGCCGAGCTTGAACCGCCATGATCTGCCCGTCTTCGAAGACCACCCAGCACCACGACTTGCTGCAATCCCGTCTTCGCGACTGTGGAGCGACCTGAGGCATCGACGGAATCAAGCGACGTGACGAGACTTGCTGCCCCAAACAACCGCTTCCACCTGGACCCGACGCTGCAATACGACAAACAAGCCTGCGGATTGAATGAACAACAGCATATCAAGCACCAACGCGACGACCGGCGCGGCGCTGCCGTCGACGGCCGACGCCGTGCTCTTGGTCCGCGGCCAGGCCGTGATTCTTGTCGGCGCCGCGGCAGATCCGACCGTTGGCGCGTTCACCAATGGCACCACGTCGGACAGGAACAGCAGCCAACGTACGCATACGCTCCTCGCGCGTTCCTGCGTCGCTGTCGACCGAGCTGATCGTGTTTACCTGTGACTTCAGCATCCGCGGCCCCACCACCGACCTCCTGCTACTCGCTCGACCTCTCCACGTCCTTCCCGCTGTCCTCCCTCGCCTCACGCATCCGCGCGTGCCGGACCGTCCTCCCGCCGTCGTGCGCGGGCGTCGCGTCGGCACCCGCCTACGTGCACCCGGAATCCGGGTCGCTGTTCCTCGGCGCGTGCGAGTACCTGCCCGAGGTGGACACGTGGCAATCGCCGGCGACCGCGGGGGTCGCGAAAGTCGCGTCGCACGCGGCAAGGGCGCACGCCGTCTACACGCCGTACTCGCCCGCGGCCGTCGACCCGTATGTGTTTGCGTTTGGTGGGGAAACTGATGGGAGGGTCGGGGATCGGTTGGTCAGGGTGACGATTCAGGACGGGTCGATTGGCGAAGTGCCGCGGTCGGACCCATGGCCGGGACCGCGCGCCGACGCGGTGATGGTTCCGCTGAACCAGACGCACTTGCTCTTGAGTGGTGGCCGTGGCGAGGGTGGCGCGGCGATGCGCGACTGGTGGGTGTTTGATGCGGGCAAGTTGAGGTGGACGCAGGTACGGACGCGTGGTTTGGCGAATCGGATGGAGAGTGGGACTGACTGATTTGGTTGCGACGGTAGGGGACGCCGCGGATGGCACAGGGGCGGTTTGGGCACCGTGCCGTCGTGTGTACGTGTGCGCTTGTGCACTGCTCGAACGTGATGCGTGGACTTACTAAGTTGAGGATTGATAGATGACGAACGGTTCGTGATCCAAGTCGGCGGGTGGTTCGACTCGGAGCCCAGCGCTTTGATCGAGTGCCTCGATCTAGAAACGGGCACGACGACGCTCTTACCAAATGCGCGCGACGAGCAGCTCGGGCCGGCGTACTTGGCGGGGCACAACGTGCTGATTGCAGGTGATCAGCTTGTACGCCAATTTTTTTCGCCAACGTGCAAGCGGCCACGCTGCTGACCCGCGTTCTCCACCGACGTAGGTCGTGCTCGGCGGCTACGCGGCCTGGAACCACTCGTCCACGCCGACTCCAACCCCGAACACGCGTGTCTACATCGCCCGTTTGTCCACGAGCGACAGCAAATCCGCCATCTCGCTCACCTGGCGCGACCAGTACACGGCGACCCCGCTCGGCGTCCCGCCGTACTGGACCGCCGGATCCCCAGACCTGACCTTACTCGTCGCCCTCTCCACGTGCTTGCTCGTCGTCTCCCTCACGACGCTTGCGCTCTGGGCCACGCACCGCGTCCTCGCCGCGGAAGCCACGCAGGCGCGCGACGCGCAGGAACTCGCGCTGTTCACGGAAGCCGCTGTTTTCGTGCCACCTTCCGTCTCCCCGGTCCCCGCCGACGACTCGGACCGGCCCGTATCGATCCTCTCCGGGGATTCGACCGCGATCAACACGCCCGGACTCGGCGCCGCCCCGGCGCCGCGGTTCCGCGGGCGAACCGGCTCGTGCGCGTCGTCGGCCGTCGGCCGGCCGTCGTCGGTCCTCTCGGCGGCGTCCTCGTCCATGTCCCCGGCGACCGTTGTCACGGTCCTCCCGTCGGCAACGCTCATGCGGCACTCACCCTTCTTCCACCGGCCCGCATCTTGGTCCGGGGGCAAGGTTTTCCCCGGGAAATTTTCGCGGGATCCCCCCGGGGTTGCCCCCCCGAGGGAGCCGGTTCAGCGAATTCCGTGTCCTTCGCGGCGGGAAGGGAAAAGGTGGGCCGGGCAGGGGGGGTCCCCCCGAAACCCCGAATTCCCGCACCGGCTGTCGCAGCTGGCGGTGGAGGCGCCGTGGAGTGCGAGTGCTGAGGAGATTGGGGATGAGTGAGGGATGTAAGTGGAATGAAGTGTGGTTGTTTGTCTCAGTGATGCTTCCCCATTGTGTTCACGCGCGTCGTTTGCAGTTGAACTTGACTGAGAGATCGCTCCTGGCCTCGATTGGGCCGCGTTGAAACAGCGAGAAAGGCTGGACGCGACCAATTTGCCGCGCGTAATTCGAAGAATGATGAATCAACGTACCACTTGTCGCTGAGACGTCCAATGAACGACTCCTGCCCGCGAGGGCTCACAAAGAAGCTTGGAGAGCGCCAAATCAAGGCTCGTCCTCGGAATCAACGCCCAGCGACTTGACAAGCGCAGCGCCGTCCATGCCAAGCAACTCCTCCATGGACGCGATCAGTGCGCGTCAACCGCGGGCAGGCGACCGCGCTTTCCCCGCTATTCGCCCACCCACCCTCGAAGTCTCCCCTGCCTTCTCTCTCTCGCTTTAATCAGTCTCCCTCTTCTTTCCCCATCGCGGGCACCACCGCCGCGACCGGCGCCGGTGCCGTCACTGGCGACTCCTTGCGTCTTGCCGGCGACACGGTCCGCCCACGGTTCCGCCCCACCGCGTTCGTCTGGTCCTGCTCAAGTGCCATCTCGCCGATGGCGTCGAGGCTCTCACGCCCACGTTCGCCCAAGAAATATCGAGGCCCAAAGCGCTCGCCACAGCCACGACCATGTCGTACGCGTCCTTCAGCGCCGTCGGGTACTCGTGCACGACAAGAATGCGCTTGACCTGGGCTGCGTCATTGGCCATGTCGGCGAACCTCGCCACATGCATGAATGGCTCCCTCAGAAGTACGAGCGCAGCCTCGACTCGTTCACTGCCTGGCGTCCATGCCGGCAAAGAATGGGGCAGACGCGGGTCCCGCTCAACCAGATCAGCAAAGACCCAAGCGCGGTTGGATATTTGCTTTGGATTGGACAGGTCTCGGTGGATAGTGGGCCAATGTTTTTGACCATGGCGCAATGCAAAGTTGTGATGTCTTGTAGTGGGGACAGATCGTTGCTGCTTGGACGGGACATACTCTTGGGGCGCACGGAGTTGCGCAGATGGTTTGAGTGAGATGGATGGGGTGAAAAGCGTCAGCGGCAGCGCTCTGACAGGTGGAGAGGATGGCGAGCAATGAGGGCCGGGGCACTGTCAGACGGAGGCAAGAAATTTTGGAGGGGTTCCAGAGAGCTTGGCGTGGGCACCAAGAGCGGGATCAAGATGAACTGCACCAGTTGTGCGCTCTCACAACAAGCGTGTGCGCTTGAGCGACTTGTGTGTCCCTCATCGCTGGTCGGCGAAGCACGTCAGCCGCCCACGGCATGTTTATGTTTGTGCATGGCTTTGCCCAACGATCACCAGCTGCATCGACCCTCGGCGAAGTCACCTTCGAACATGTCTTCCCACGCCTGACGCCGCGCGCCCTCGCCCTGTTGCGGGCAAGCATATCTTACGTGCGGTTTTTGGCAAGTCGGCCCTTTTGCGAACCCCCTTTGTTCTACCCGCTGGCCCGCGCTTCGCCGTCGCCGTCACTGGCTTCGCCATGCGACCGCACGTCGCGCGAAAAGACACCCAGGGTCGCGCGGCCATGCAACAAAGGGCCCTGGCGCGGGCAGCGGCACACCGCGCATGCGCCATGGCCTTGATATCCGAAATCCTGGGGCGCGCCGTTTCCGTGCCGGACGCGACGTGCGACAGCGCCAAGTCGGAGTCGACCAAATTTTGCTTCCAACGACGACGCGTCGTGCACGACAGCGCGCGCGTGGGAGTGGGCGGAGAAGGATAGCACGCGACGGTGCGCGATCCGTATATAAACGGAGCGCGCCCGCCGCGTCTTGGTCGGCATCGAGCTGTCGAGTCGTCTCGTCCAACCCGCTCCTCCCGTACCCTCCTTGCCCCCATCAACCGGCACGCTCGCGGTTGTCGTGGTTAGAATTCCACCAGAATGAGACCAGGATCTAGACTCAACACTCTCCACCCGAGCAAGTCGCGCCGAGTCGTTTTCCGGCGCGTCTTTGTGTTGCAGTGCAACTGACCCAGTCGCTCTCGATCACCCATCAAACCAGGTCGACGCGACGCAGATCCAGGGCCAGTACCAGTCGGTCAACGCGACGGCCACCGGCCACCACGGCGCCAACGTCTCGGCGGTCCAGGCGCAGGGCCAGGCGCAGACTGTGCACGCGTCGGGTGCCGGCAACGTCTCGGCGGTGCAGGCGCAGGGCCAGGCGCAGAAGATCGCGGTGACGACGAGCGGCCACCACAACGCGACCGACGTGAGCCTGAAGCAGTTTGCCGCACAGGGCCAGAAGATCAACGTGTCGACGCACGGGCACCACGGCGCCGAAGTGTCTGCCTCCCAGGGCCAGATTGGTCTGCAGAAGGCCAGCATCACGACCGGCCACACCACGACCGGCCACACCAACGCGACCGACGTGAGCCTGAAGCAGTTTGCCGCACAGGGCCAGAAGATCAACGTGTCGACGCACGGGCACCACGGCGCCGAAGTGTCTGCCTCCGAGGGCCAGATTGGTCTGCAGAAGGCCAGCATCACGACCGGCCACACCACGGCCGGCCACACCAACGCGACCGACGTGAGCCTGAAGCAGTTTGCCGCACAGGGCCAGAAGATCAACGTGTCGACGCACGGGCACCACGGCGCCGAAGTGTCTGCCTCCCAGGGCCAGATTGGTCTGCAGAAGGCCAGCATCACGACCGGCCACACCACGACCGGCCACACCAACGCGACCGACGTGAGCCTGAAGCAGTTTGCCGCACAGGGCCAGAAGATCAACGTGTCGACGCACGGGCACCACGGCGCCGAAGTGTCTGCCTCCGAGGGCCAGATTGGTCTGCAGAAGGCCAGCATCACGACCGGCCACACCACGGCCGACCCCACCACGGCCCTCTACGCCCCCAAGGCCACGGAAATCGACGTTGCCCAGGCCCAGCTGCAGGTGCAAAAGGCCAACGTGTCGACTTCGGGCCACCACGGCGCCGACGTGTCGCTCACGCAGGCGCAGGCGCAGGTGCAGAAGGCCAACGTGTCGACTTCGGGCCACCACGGCGCCGACGTGTCGCTCGTGCAGGGCCAAGTGCAGATCCAGAAGGCCAACGTGTCGACCTCGGGCCACCACAACGCCGTCGACGCGTCCCAGGCGCAGTTCCAGACGCAGTCGGTCGACGTGTCGTCGGCCGGTGGCTGCCACGCGGCCGGTGCCAAGGTCTCGGCTGCGCAGACGCAGTGCCAGTCGCAGTCGATTGACACGTCGGCCGGTGCCTGCCATGGCGGCGCCAACGTCTCGGCATCGCAGACGCAGTACCAGTCGCAGTCGATTGACGCGTCGGCCGGCGGCTACACTGCTGGTGGCGCCAAGGTGTCGGCTGCTCAGTCGCAGTACCAGTCGCAGACGGTCAACGCCGACAACGACGGCTCGTGGTACGCGACGGGCCAGATCAACAGCTGCAACGACGACGGCTCGTGGTACGCGACGGGCCATGTGATCCACCACCACGGCAACTGCCACGACGGCACCGTGTGGGTCGGTGGCGACCACGGCGTCTGGATTGCCGGCGGCAGCAGCTCGAGCGTGCACGTCTGTCTCGCAGGCACAGGCGCAGGCGCAGTCGCAGTCGATTGACGTGTCTGCGGCCACGATTGGCCACAATGTTGATGTGCTCGCGTCGCAGATCCAGGCGCAGGCCCAGTCGATTGGCGCGTCGGTGCACCACGGCGCCGATGTGCTCGCGTCGCAGGCGCAGTTCCAGACGCAGTCGATCACCGGCTCGGCGCACGGCCACTCGGGCGCCGATGTGCTCGCGTCGCAGGCGCAGTTCCAGACGCAGTCGATCAACGCGTCGGGCCACGGCCACGGCTCCGTCGACGTGTCGGCCGTCCAGGCGCAGGTGCAGGGCCAGAACATTGACGTCCACTCGACGACGATTTGCCACCCCCCGACGTTCTGCTAAGTGCTAAGCATGTGTGTCCCAATTTTGAAACCATTCAATAAAAATTTGTGCTCCCTTTGCCTTCAATAATCTGTGGAATGATTTTGACCATCGTCTGCGCAAAGAGACGAATGTAATTTTTCATGACGAGTGACCCCAATCACATTCGAATTGAGCCTGAAAAGGCTTCGGGTCATTAAGCCAAATCATCACCGTAAACGTTCTTTCCCTGAGAAAAGACACTTTGGCCCGTCTCTTGAGGCACACGTAAAGTCACTTGGGCTCGCGTGCTTCAATCATCCTTCATATCCCGTTCAAGCACATCTGCACTATTACGCTCCACTTGCTTCGATGTGATCCAACAGCAGCCACCTCAAGCGTGGACAAGAATCGTCAAATTGACCATCACAACGTCGTTTCTTGACTGCCAAGAAGGTTGCGGTGGAGGGATGAAGTACTTTGGAAAGCAAGTCGAAATGACGCTCCTTTCGCACTTCATTCGCCATGCAAAATGAACTTCAGCAAGAGTAATGCACATCAGTGACAGAGTATCAGAAATCTGGGGTGACAAAATGAACACAGTTTTGACGTACTCTTTCCGAAATCGAGCGATTGACAAAACTCTTCATATTTTTACAGTTAGTGCTGACGTTTGCTGATGGATTGTCGACTTGTTTTATCCAACGAATATCACAATATCCTCCCACTGTGCGACGCTGCTACGAAAGTATTAGCATGACTTGTTCTTCGCCGACTTGAGGATTTAACTTCTTTTTCGTCAACTTGAGGATTCTTTGGCCGAAAGTGCAGCAACTGACACTCAAAGCGTGCAGTGCCACCAGTGTTTGCAAATTTTGCTTCGCACTGGTGATTTGGAAGGCTCAATCCTGGTTGCAAGTGCAATTGTAAATGTAATTGGGGAATAAATCAACAGTAATAAATTTCTGTTATGATATCGTCCAGGTCTGGAATCAAAGCCTTGATGGCTAACAACCACGGAAGCTGGTCGTCACAAAAGATCGCTGCTACCAGCCATAATTTGTTTTCCATCAGCATGCCAGCCGCGCTTTCACTCAATCGACCGCCGTCACCTCCATGGTTGGCACACACACCATTAACGGCGCCAAAGTCGTCACCAACCTTGAAGCACAGCGAGTTGAAAATGATGATGATGCAGCAGAGAAGTGCTAGAACAGTGTTCCCATCGCATCCTGTTTATATTGGTTCGCTCAGGTGGTGGCATGAATGCATCCAGGGAACGAAATGAACTGACGCGGGGATAGTCTTCCTTGTTCGAACCCGATCAAGCCATGTCTCGAGTGTTTGGATGTTCTCACCATTCTGACGCAGATAGTTTGTTGACATGGTAGGTCATAAAGCAGGCCTTATGGAGTGTCGCTGCGGCTCAATTGGATGGAGCTGTTTGGCCTGACGTCAGTTCAACCGACCGGGCAAGATGCGGGGTGCAGAATGAGCAAGCGCAAGTTTGACAAACAATAACCCTGTTGAATCAATCAATCGCGCGGACATCCAAGTCCACACGTTGCGAACCCAGCAGCCTACGGTTTACTCGTCGTCGCTCTCCTCCTCTTCACTGTCCTCCTCCTCGGCCTCCTTGAGCCACGTGAGGAACGGCGCCGCGGCCTCGCGCACGAGCGTCGCCGTCTTCTTCTTGCCCGTGAACTTCTTGGTGATGCGCCCACCCCAGGCCAGAATCACCTCGTCGTCGACCAGCTCGAGCTCGTAGACGTTCTTGAGCATGATTGGTACCTTCTTGTAGGCCTCGGCCTCGGCAATCGACCGCTCGAGCCCGCCGAGGAAGTACTTTTGCGCGCGCGAATTGTCGGCGAGCAGCGGGCGGAACATGGCGGCGCGGGCCTTGAGGTCCGGGACCATCGAGTCGACCTTGACGACGGCCTGGGCGAGCACGTGCACGGCCATGTGCACGGGCAGTCGCAGGTCCTTGATCTCGGCCTGCACGTCGGCGGCCGTGGCCTTGGGCTTGGCGAGCACGTACTGCGCAAGCTGGTCGAGCGGGTCGTCGGCGAAATCGTCCTCGTCGTCGTCCGAGTCGGCGGCCTTCTTAGCCTTCTTCTTGCCCTTCTTCTTGTCGTCGAGCTTGAGGTTATCGAGCCCCTGCAGCAGCTCGGCCTGACGCGCGCGCTGCGCCTCCTCGGACATGTCGACCGACCAGTCATCGTCCTTGGACTTGGCCGCCGCGAGCGTCTTGGCGTCCTCCATGATCTGCTTGTGCAGCTCGTCGCCCGACCCGGCCTCGTCACCCGAGTCGGCGGGCGTCTGGTCCTTGGACATCTTGCCCTTCTTCCCGCCCTTCTTGCCGCCCTTCTTCCCGCCCGAGATCGCGCCCGGCGGCGGGTGGTTGAGAATGAAGTTGGTGAGCTTGTGCCGCATGTCGACGGCCGTGTCCTTGCCGCAGGCAATGCAGTGCCGCTCAATCATGCCGTTGATGATCTTCAAGTCGGTTTCCGGGTTGCCGCAGGCACCGCACAGAACGAACTTTTCGATAAAGCCCGTGAGCAGTTCCTGGAGACGCGCGGCGTCGTGCGCGCCATTGACGATATAACGGTCGTTCTTGGGCTCGTGCTTGGTCTGCGCGCCGAGCTCAGTGCCAAAGTACTTGCACGGGTACATGGGCGGGCGGTTCAGCGCCTTGGCCACCTCGTTCATGTTGGGCACCACCGTCTTGATCCCGTTGCCCTTGCCCTCGATCTTGGACTGGACCGCTATTCGTGATGCGCATAGAGCAGGGGTCAGTGGTTGCTCATTTTGCCAACAGGCGCGCCGCATCACGTCACATCGCGACGTCGCGTCGCGTATCGACACGGACGCGTCGTGCAGCGCGCCAAGAATGCAAAAACGACGACATACGCGGCATCTTGTACCGGTAGAACAAGTCATCCTTGTCACCGCCAATGTTGAGAAGCGACATGGTGGAGGCGTTGAGATGGGTTGACTGGAATGATCAAGCGACAGGTCGTTTTGTCGACGGTCGACGGGAGCGCCGGGATCGGTGCGCGGAGCGGGTAAGAAGAGAATGCGGGGAGTGCCGGATCAGCATCCACGGTGCAGCGTCCGTCGTGGGTTGCGGCGGGTCGTGGGGGAGGTCGGCTGGTGACGAGCAGACGGGTGGCGGGGCGACGGCGGAGCGAACGGGGCGCTGTTGACCTTGTCACATGCCGTCACGCCACCCACTGCCACGCGTCGGGCCCAGCCCGAAGGGCCAACTCACGATTACCTGCGCGACAGAACGACAAGCAACGACCAGACTCGCTGCAATCCACCACGAACCACGCTCAATTTGAAATGTCGGTCTCAATGTGCGCGCGGCAGCGCTCACTCCCGTCCGCGACCGCTCGCAACGCTGCAATGCCCGCCTGAGCATTCCCCGCCCGGCCCGGCGGCGAAGCGTACCGGTGGGTGCTTGCCGCATTCGTTTGACGCGGCGCGCTCGAAATGTGCTCCAGACGAACATCGCGTCGTTGCTCGACCAGACCATGGCGACCGCTCAACTTGCCGCTCCTGGCGCAGCCATGTACCCGATGCCCGCGGCACCCGTACCAAGGAGCCAGTACCTCTACGCCGTCGTCTGTGCGAGCAACCAGAACCGGAGCATGGAGGGGCACCGCGTACTTGGGTACGGTTGCCGTCGCCATTTGGAGCCGAAGACTCGATTGTGTGGGAGAAATACACTCATATTTTTGGCATCTGACGTTTGTCGCTGGTGCTCGACTCATGCGCCGTAGTGAGATCGGCCTGCAAATCTGCTCCGACGGCACGGGCTCGGCCGTGCGATTACCCGGCCCAACGATCGACAAACCCAACGTCTACGATTTCGGCACGCCTTACGCGACGATTCTCGCCGACCTGGTCGGGAAAGACCGCGCGCTCTACGATGCGAACGGGCTCGTCGCCATGCTCGAGCGCAACCGGCGCATCGAGTCCGCGCCGGAACGGTGGCAGGACGCGTCGCTGCAGCACCAGTTTGATGTGGTCTTGACGTGCAAGGAGCGTGTGTTTGATGCGGGTTGCGAAGGTACGCTCTTTTCCCGCAACCCGGTTCGGGACAACGCTGGACTGACGCGTGGGACGGTTGTGGGCAGATGGTCGCGCCCATCCTCGTGCAACACGCCCGTGCACGTCGTGAACCTGGAAATCAAGGATAACCCGACTGAGGCCGCGGTTGGTGGGCGGCTGTTTGTTGATCTGGCGCGCCTCATTGAAGCCTGTCCGGATTTGGATGCGGGGCTCGATACGCTCTTGCGCGACTTCGCGACGCAGTTCACGACGCACCCGTTGCTGCACTGCGTTTGTTTCCATTGAGCTCGAATGGTGAAGGTGGTTTGTCGCGTTGGGCGGGTAGGCATGGTGGTGTGTCGGGCTGAACATAATTTTGAATGGCCATCTCGTGCTGGTGAAGGGGAACGGAAGCGCGAGTCGTGGTCCGAAACGTTAACGGTTCTGCGTGCGATGACCAGCTTGGGCGACAAGAGCATCGCCGCAATGCAAGATCACAAAGAAAAACGCCCACCCCGACCTTTATGCAACGCAAGCACCAATCGACACGATGCGACGACTAGGTACGACAGGAACACGAAACGACAGGAACACGAAACGAAAGCAACAGGAAAAGCAAAACGGGCACACGACACGTGCCGGAACCCAGCCCGAGCCGCGTGCACGCACGACGGGGAACGACGACTTACTGGTCCTGCGGCTTCATGGCCGGGAACAGCAGTACCTCCTTGATATTGTTGGCGTCGGTGAGCATCATGACGAGACGGTCAATACCCATACCCCACCCGCCGCTACACACATATCGCAAAATTAAGTCAGTTCACTGTCACCTCTTCCCCGACCAATCCGAGAAAAGCGAAAAGAGAACGTACGTCGGCGGCAGACCATACTCGAGCGCCTGGCAGAAGTTCTCATCAATCAACTGCGCCTCGTCATCACCGGCATCCTTGTCATTCGCCTGCTGCGCGAACCGGCCGCGCTGGTCGACCGGGTCGTTCAACTCCGTGTAGGCATTGCAAATCTCTTTGGTCGCGACAAACAGCTCAAACCGTTCGCAGAGACCCTCGACCGACCGGTGCTTCTTGGCGAGCGGCGACATGAACATCGGGTGCTCAGTGATGAACGTCGGAGAAATGCACGACGTCTCAATAAACTCGCCGACGAGCTTGTCAAGCAGGCGCGAGGCCGTGCGCGGCGCCGAGCAGTCCACCTTGTGCTTGATGCACAGGTCGTCGAGGAACTTGCGCCCAGCCTCGGTCGCGAGCACGTCGGCGGCGGGGAAGGTCACGTTCAGCGCCTCCTCGAGCGTCGGGATCATCTTGACGCGGCGGAACGGCGGCGTGAAGTCCATGACGTACTCCTTGTCCGAGTCGGGTTCCGGGTGGTACTTGACAACATAGTCGCCCGTCACGTACTTGACCATGCCCGACAGCAGCTTCTCGGTCAGGTTCATCAGGTCGTGCATGTCGGCGTAGGCCATGTAGAACTCGCACGTCGTGAATTCCGGGTTGTGCGTCAAGTCGATGCCTTCGTTACGGAATTGGCGGCCAATTTCGTAGACGCGGTCCATGCCGCCGACCACGAGCATCTTGAGGAACAGTTCGGGGGCAATGCGCATGAACAGATCGAGCTTGAGGTCGTTGTGGTGCGTAATGAAGGGCTTGGCTGTGGCGCCGCCGGCAATCATGTTCATCATGGGCGTCTCGACCTCGAGGAACCCTTGCTGGTCGAGGAAGTTGCGCAGGTACCCAATCAGCCGCGTGCGCGTCACAAACCGGTCGCGCACGTGCGGGTTCATAATCAAGTCCAGGTACCGCTGGCGGTACCGCGTCTCCTGGTCCTTGAGCCCGGTGCGCGCCTTGGGAAGCATGCGCAGGCACGGCGTGAGCAGGACAAACTTGCGCGGGAACAGCGAGAGTTCGCCCATCTTGGACTTGCCGGGCACGCCCTCGACACCGACAATATCGCCGCGGCGAATCAGGTCGTGGATCTCGGCGTAGCTGACCGACTCGTCGGCGTGGTCTTGGACGGACGCCATGATCTGCACCTTGACGTTCTCCGAGTGCAAGTCGTAGAACCGCAGCTTGGCGCCCGACGCGCGCTTCGAGTGGATACGGCCCGCGAGCGAAACGGTCTCGTTGTCGAGCCGCTCGCCGGCCTCGAGGTGCGAGTACTTGGCAATGAACTCGGGCAGACCCATCGACACGTGGAACTTGTGCGGGTACGGGTTGATCTTGCCTTCGGCCTGCGTCTTGGCAATCGTCTTCGAGCGAATCTCAAAGTATTGCTAGCGAAGCAAGCCAAACGCGTCAAGCAACGTGCGTCGATTAGGGGGCATCGATGCGTTCAAAACGTACGTTGGGCGTGAGCTCCTCCTCAGCCTCCTCGGCCGACTTGGCCTTCTCCCCGGCGGCGGGCGCGGCGGGCTTGGCCGACGCAGCCTTGGCCGCCTCCTTCTGGCGCTGCTTCGTGCGGCGCTTGAGCTCCCTGCGAGTGCGTTCCACGAGCAGCACGCGTCAGGCCATCAGCTCCGATTGCATAACGACGACAGTGCGAAGCGCGTCACGTACGACTTGGAGACCTGCTCGCCCGTGACCTCGTCCAAGTACGTCTTCTCCATGGTGTCTGCTGTTCGATGGTTTGGTTGGTTACTGGTGTGCGGGCTGCTCGATGGAGGCCAAACTTGACCAAGTTGCCGGGTGCCGGGGGAGCGCTACCTTTTACAGGGACTGTTTGCAAGTGCTGCCGGTCGACTCGTCGTCGTCCACGTCGTCGTCGTCGTGCAACGGGCCGTCGAGAGAGTCAGAGAGAATGGCGGAACGCAGCGCGCGGATTTGACTGGGGTCATGTGGAGCCCCAGACCGGTAGTCACCGCCTTCAGAAAAGGTTGCTGATCATCATCGAGGACCGTGAGCCAACCCATCACTTCAAGACTCTCATGCTCGCCCAAACACGTCGAGCGGGCGTGGGGGTGGCGCGTTTCGACACAAGTGGGAGGGTCAAGGGCGACGCTTTGAAATCATTCCGAGCGACTCGAGCAATACAGAAGGCTCAACCAATCGACTCAATCAAACCGTCCTCATACCGGCGGCATCACTCTCTCCAACGCATCTACTACTGCAACCATCTGCGCCGGCCCCTTCCCCACCTCCACCTCCCCTGTCCCTCCGGCCGCCGCGACCGCCGCCGCCGTCGCCACCGCGGCCACCCGATGCGCGAGCACCCTTGGCACGAGCCACTGCGCGATCTCGGGCGTCGCGTACTCACAGTCGTAGAGCGCGCCCATGGCGCGTACCGCCAGCGTCAGGTCGTTGAGGGCGTGTGTCGAAATCGCGGGTGCGTGGCCAGCACGCTCGAGTCGGAGTAAGCGTGGCGTGGAGGTGTCGGGAGTGGTGGGAACGTGGTGAAGGAGCGCGGCAAAGGGGGTGGTCGTGGCCGGATGCGTGCGCGCGGCGACGAGCACGTCGCGGAGGTACCGCTTCAGGTGCGGGTGCAGGTAGATGGATTGCTGCCGCGCGCGCCAGAAGGCGAGGCCCTGCGTAGTTGAGACGCGTGACGTAAGACGAGAGGAAATGGGTCAAGGGGTCGCCGTGGAAAGACGTACGCTGATGGACTTGAGATCGAGGAGCTTGGGGATGGGGAACGAGGTGGACGAGGAGACGGCCGGGTTCAGGTCGTGCTCGATCGTCACGGACATGAAAAACTGGTCGAGCTACATAGTTTAACTAAAAGTCAGTCGCAGCTTAGCAGGCCAAATAGAGTCCATCTGCTACAAACCAACGGCGGCATCAATGGCAACGCGTATCCACCCTCAGCCTGAGCGACACGCGCCCAGAACACTTCCTCCTCGTCCTGCTGCCCCTGCTGCTGCGGCGGCACGCTCAACGTCCCCGCAACCGGCACCACCACCACAAAGCAAAACGGCCTCGGCACCTGGTACAGTACGCGGCCATCCGTGACTTGCCGCCTCGCCAACACCTCGAGCATCGCCTGCTGGATGCTCGTCGTCAAACCGCGGCGCGGATCCTCGTTCGGCGGGTCGAGTACGATAACCACGATATTCGCGACGCGTTTCGGCCCAACCGACATGGACGTGGACGTGACGGGCACCCCCGCCACGCTTCCGCTCGCACGATACTGAGACGCACGGCGACGAATCCCCGCTGCAGCCGTTGCGGCCAGGTCGGCCACGTTGGTTGGTGGTCGGTACGGTAACCCGGCCGATGCGGGGCCCGCGAGAATTGCGTTACGTGCCGACAAGTGGTCCGGGTCGGTCAGGAGCGTCGGCAGCGTGCGGCGGCGCGGTGACCCGGTCGGTAATATCGCCGACGGGAGCGGTGGGGGAGGCGGCGGCGTATCCGTCGACGACATGGACGACCGCGGCGTGGATGCAGCCGCGGCCGCAACCGCCGCTGCCGCCGACAGTTTCCGACCCTGCGCCGTGGTGGTCGCCGGCTTGAGACTGATCATGGACGTGCGGTGCGCGCGGGACTGCGGCACGGGCGGCGCGGTACCCGACATGCGCCAGCTGACGCTTTCGTCGGTAGCGGTCCCCTGCGCCGGGTCCGACAGCGACGGTTTGCCGCCAACGAGCATCCCGGACAGGAACGTGAGCCGATCGAACGGCGCGGGCGCGGTGCCCGTTGTCCACCCGCGCGGCGTTGGCGGGACGGGCGGCCACGGGAACGCCGAAGTTGCGGTTGGAGTCGGCATGGTCACGGACGGGTCGATCGAGTCAGCCGGTGTCGCGGGGGTCACGAGCAGCGACATCGACTGGCCACGCACAGTCGGGGGCGCCGGAACCGTATTTGACGGGACTTTGATGGTCGTGGCCGTCAAGCGCAGGACATGGGTCGCGACCTAGCGGGACTGCTGCGTGAGCGAGTGGTCAGACTAATATCGACCACTTTGCACATCACCTCGACGGAACATGATCCCAACCTGCTCAACAGTGCGAACGACACCGGCGACGCGTTCATCGAGCATGGCCGCCCGCAATCGCGCCATGTCGCCGACATGGGTCGCCGTTGGTGGGGCGACGTGCAAGATACACGAGCGGCCCGTCGTCGCGGCCGCCAGGACAGTCGCGACCAGGTCCTCGTAAGCGTGCAAGAGCGCATTGTGGTCGACGACAGATCCGGCAACGGTGCGGCCTTGGCGGTGTGTCGCGTGAATACCAGCGACGAGCGTGCGGAGCCAGTGCGGTGGCAGCGGGTCTTCCGGTGCACTGCCCGCGCCGTTTGCTGGATTTGCTGGCGGCCGTGCTGCATTCATCACTTGCAGCTTGTCACGTTTTGATTGTCGAAAAATGGGGGTCGAGCGAGACTTTGGCCAGGACGGACTGGGAGTGAATAGACTGCCAAGTTGGTGGAAGAGTGGAGAGGCTGAGCAGCCTTAACCTACTTGTGGCGCACCACAATATAATGCCAACACTCTTTCGAAAACTATGGGAGGGCGTGTAATTCACGTCCGCACCAACCCTAATGTCGCTTTGGCCGAGTGGTTAAGGCGTTGGACTTGAAATCCAATGGGATCCTCCCGCACAGGTTCGAACCCTGTAGGCGACGTTTCTCCTTTTACAAATTCGATTCATGTCACGTTGGTTTGAGTCGATTCGAACCGTGAGGAACGCGCTCGAATCCGGTCGAGTCGTTCCGACTTGCACGCGACTTCGTTTGCCTTCGACGACGACGAGATGCTGCCCGTGACTTTGTGCAAAACGACGGCCAAGCGGAACCGCATCGAACCGCGCCGATTGTTCGCCAGCGATCTAATCATGGCTCGACTCGACTGACGCGCACTGGTGTCTCGGCGTCATGCTCGACTGGCGCCGCGGCAACTCGGGGTCGCGTCGTGCTCGGCAACCGAGGCCGTCAGCGCGTCGGTGCGCGCGCGCTCTTCAAAAGACGCGACGCCCGCCCATGGCGGCAAGGTCATCCAACAAAGTGCTCTCTCGCGCGCTCTCTCTTTCCAACACGGAACCCCAGTGCTCAGGAACGACGCTGAATCACTCTCCACCCGCTCTGATTCGACACCATGACCAAGCTCGACTCGCCCGCTGTGGGCATTGGTACGTGTTCTCCGTGCCGTGATCGTTGGCGAGCTTGCGCGCGTCGCAGTCATTTCGCTGCCGCGGCCGAGGCCATGCGCGAAGGCGCCGAGACGATCCGTCAGTCGTTGATGGGCGGCCTGACCGCGGCTCGCGCATCGGTTCCGTATTGACGACCAGCCGCTAACCCCACCCCGCCCTTGCTCGCACGATAGACCTCGGCACGACCTACTCGTGCGTGGGCGTGTGGCAAAACGACCGCGTCGAGATCATTGCCAACGACCAGGGCAACCGCACGACGCCGTCCTACGTGGCCTTTACCGACACGGAGCGGCTGATCGGCGACGCGGCCAAGAACCAAGTCGCTATGAACCCGTCGAACACGGTC
>GG745337.1:104218-123825 GCA_000151295.1 Allomyces macrogynus ATCC 38327 | reverse complement strand
GGAAACCGCGCCGTGCCGGTGCGGGTGCAGAGAGCCGAGTGGCCATCGGCGTCCAGTACGCGCAGTGCACAATCGGCGGCCCCGCCCGCCTCGATCAACGGTACGCGTTTCCATGCAAACATTTCCTGCCATGATCGGCGGGCCGACTGACCCCTCAACTTGCCCGATGTGCGCAGCCTATGGCATGCCGACCCCCGCGTCGTCGGCCCACCACGAGCACCCGCACGCGCCGTCGTTGCGTGGTGCCGGCAGTGCGCGCAAGCCGCTGTTGCCGCTCTTCTCGCCTGAGGCCGCTGACGAGAACGCGTGGGCTTCATCTCCCGCGCACTCGGCCGCCGTTATGCCGGAGTACGCGAGCGCGCCGGCGCCGGGGTTCTGGGGGCCCGCTCCTGCGCCAGTTACAGCGATGCCGTCGCGCAAGCGCTCGCGGTCGCCCGACACTCCACGCGCCGCAGCGGTCGTGCCTCCGCCGACGTCGCACGGCGCGTGTATGTGTGCCGATTACCGCCTGGCACCTCGTCCCGCTCTGGCCGCGATGGTGCCGCCGGCGATGGGCGCTCGCGTCTCGCACGGCGTGATCGAGTTCTCGACGCACCCATAGCCAGCTACTTTGGTGGGCGTTCGTTGGCAGCGCCCAAGACTGCGGCGCGCGCTCTTGTTGTAGCTTTATTTACAGCGTGATTGGGCGGGCGCATTGGGCTCGGCTTTTGCTTGTTCTTCACGAGTTGGTGTATCATTTGTATTCATTTACGTGGCGGTTTTTCTTTGCGCGTCATGCTCATCCAGATGCCTATCATTATACACCCGTCGAGGTTTGCAATGGAATGAAATGGGGTGAGGAAGGTTTGGGACCGCGTCGTGGTGTCCATGAGTGACGATCGAGCGCCAGTTGGTGGAAGAGCGGGCAGCAAACGATTTTGCCATACCGCGCTGATGCAGTGCTGATGCTCGTGGCCAGGTGAGGAGGAAACGATTGTGCTATTTGAGCCAACAAAACTCATCCGGGACATGTCCGCCTGCCGCGCGCGTAGAGGGTACATCAAAAACCGCGGCGTCGGCAGGTCGGCACCATGCGTCTACAAACCGTCCACCTACTCTTCCCGCGCCCCGAACCCGTCGCTCCCGAACGCGCGCTTCTTCTCCTCGACCGCATGCGCA
The DNA here is from genome assembly GCA_000151295.1 of Allomyces macrogynus ATCC 38327. NCBI lineage: Eukaryota > Fungi > Blastocladiomycota > Blastocladiomycetes > Blastocladiales > Blastocladiaceae > Allomyces > Allomyces macrogynus. The sequence continues at coordinate 122,667 of GG745337.1, read as the reverse complement.
TACACGGCCGCCAGCACCTTCTTCTCCCGCTCGGCCCTCGCCCTCTCCAGCGCCTCGACCCCACCCGTCCGGCGCAGACCGACCCCGATCCGCGCGCCATCCCCTGCGAGTTTCTTCAACTCCCACGAGAAGTCATCCTTCCGGTGAGTGCGTTCCCACGCGCGCACCTTTTCCGTGCGCCGCGCAGCACGCAGCCGACGGGTCGATGCCGCCGCGGCCGCCTGCGCGTCCCACGTCGACGCCAATTCGGCCATGACCGACGCGAGCCCATCGAACCCGTCGTCCTCGTCATCGTCTTCACCGGGCACCCGGCCACCCAAGATTCGGTCTGCTGAGGGACGCGGCATGACTGCATCCGGATGAGTTTCAGCAATGGCTGCGACGCGCGCGAGCTGCGCGTGCAACTTGTCGACTGCGTCGAGCTTCTGTGCAGCGTCGTCGAGCGCTGCATCGACCGTGTCCAAGACGCCCTGTTCGGCGACCACGCGCTTGAGTTCCGTTTCCCAGACGCCCTTCCACGCGGGGCGCACCTGGTCAATGTCACGCGCGGCGCGGTCCGCGCGGGACGACAGTTCGGCACGGCGCGACGCGACCGCGTCCAATTCGGCCGAATCGACGGTGCCCGTGGCCAAAGTCGCCTCGCGCAATTCACGCGCGGCGTGCGCGAGTTCCGCAAGGTCGGTCGCGACCGCCTTGACGGAGGCGGCAACGAGCGGGCGGGTCACGGCCAAGTGCGCGCGGTCGCGTGCCGAGTCCGGGTCCTCTTGCGCGGTCGCCTTGACTGCCGCATGCACTTGCGCGAGCGTGTCGGCGATCGCAGCACGCATTGCTTCCTGGGACGCGACCACATCGGCACGGAGCGTGGCCACGTCCCCGCGCAGGTCGCGCACGAGTTGCAGTTTCCGCGCGAGTTGCGGCCGGCGCTCGGCGAGAACCGCCGGTGGGATCAAGGGAGCGGTCGTGATGATCGACGGCGGCGGGGTCGCGACAGACGTGAGCGGCAAGAGTTTGAGTAAGGAGCCGGGGACCACGTCGGTCGGGTCTTCGAGCTCGTACTGCACGTGCGTGCGCGGGTCGTCAATGTAGATGGCCGGGAAGTGTGCGGCGTTGACTGGAGGGATGACAGGGAATTTCTGGACAAACAGGTGCCGCAAGGTGGGCAGGCCGACGGGCAGCGGTTTCGGGTAGGTCACGCGCTTGACTTCCGTGTCGTACTGCAGGTAGAGCTTGACGGGCGCCGGCGGCGTTGGCTTAGGCGGTGCCTTGACGACGACCGGCGGCGCGAGCGTCGTCGTGATCGTGGACAGCGTCGAGAGCACCGACGGCTTGCGCACTTTGCGCGGGCCAAAGTAATCGGCCGACGACGATGTCGTCGATAGCGGCGTGGTCGGCGGCGACATGCCCGTGGTGCCGTTCGTGGTCCCGGCAAGGTAGGCGCGCGCGCGGTCCTTGAGCGTGCGAATAAGCCGCGTCATCAATGCATTGATTTCGTCGGCGGTGGCGTCGAGCATTTCTGCCTTGGCCGCGGCAGGCGCAGCCATATCGTCAAAGACGGCATCGAGCGCGTCGCGCATGTGCAGCGGGAAATCGCGCAGCGAGTCGACATCGATCTTGTACTGCTCAAAGTCTTGCAGCGTGTAAAAATAGGCCTTGACGACGGCCGTGTAGAGTAACGACAGTTGCTGCTCCTCGATGGTCGGGTCGTCGGCGTATTCGGCGAGCGCGTGCAGCAGGGCGCGGCACGAGGCAGTCAGCCGTTGTAGAGACTGCGAGAGGAAGACGCGCGCGTCGTCGGGGGATGGTGGTGGAGCAGCGGCGGCCGCAGTGGCTGGGGCCGGCGAAGAGGGAGCCGCGGTCATGTTCGCGAACGGCTTCCACGGCGGGTCCAGTCGAAAAGATCGTCGTGTTCGACAGCGTGATTGCAAGTTTGCACCAAGTTACGGATGCGTTTGGTGGTGACTGGTAGTGCTGTCTTCGAGTGCACGCAGCAACAAGAGACCGCCGTCGGCCTGTAGCGCGCCATGCTCGAGCTGATGCACCCGGCCAACCATGAGGTCCATGGCTGCAAAGTCGAGAAATTAACGCGTCGGTCGGGAATCGAACCCAGGCCGTTGCATGGGTGAAACAGGCGGAGCAGTAAGCGACAGCCGTGGCACGTCGGTGACGTGGCCATGCTTTGACCACAGCCATCGATGCCACCACCATAGTCGACGTCGCTGTCGACTAAAGTCGTGCGATCAGCACCAACTTGTCGCGTTCTGCGGTCCACCTTTGCTCGTTCGACTTGCTGCCATCCGCGGCGTTGCAGCCCCACACGCTGCGCCCGGGCACGCCAAGCACCAATCTGATCAACCATTCCATTCAACCCCATCCACCCAAGTACCTACCAAGTACCAACTGTCCCCAACACGATGCTCGCCCGGCCCATCCTCCTCTCCGCGTCCCGGCGCGCGCTCTCCACCACTTCCTCCCCACGCGTCGCCATCGTCGGCGCCGGCCCCGCGGGCTTCTACACCGCGCACAAGCTGCTCAAGTCCCACCCGTCCGTGCACATCGACCTCCTCGAGCGTCTTCCCGCACCCTACGGCCTCGTCCGGTACGGCGTAGCGCCAGACCACCCAGAAGTCAAGAACGTGATCCACACGTTCTCCAAGGTCGCCGAGTCGGACCGCGTGCGGTTCTTTGGGAACGTTTCCGTCGGACAGGACGTCGAAATCGCCGAACTGCAGCAGGCCTACTCGGCGGTGGTCCTCTCTTACGGCGCGGCGGCAGCGGATAACGCGCTCGGTGTGCCCGGCGAAGACCTGCGGGGCGTGGTGGCCGCGCGCGAGCTCGTCGCGTGGTATAATGGGCACCCGGACTGCTCGGATCTCGAGTTTGACTTGACGTCCACCGACACGGCCGTGGTGCTCGGGCACGGCAACGTCGCGCTCGACGTCGCTCGAATTCTCTTGACCAGTGTCGACGCGCTGCGCGGGACCGACATTTCGGAACGCGCGCTCGCCACGCTGGCCAACTCAACGATCCGCCACGTGCACGTCGTCGGCCGCCGCGGCCCCGTGCAGGCGGCGTTCACCGCCAAGGAACTGCGCGAAATGCTGGCGTTGCCGGGGGTCGCATTCCGTACCGACGCGGACCAGTTCCGCGCGCTTATTGCGTCGCACGAGGGGAAACTTGACCGCCCGCGGACGCGGCTGATGGGGATCCTCGACCAGGCACTGGCCAAGCCGCAACCCGAAAACGCCGACCGGTCGTGGGCGCTCGAGTACCTGCAGTCCCCGACGCGGTTCTTGGGGACCGACCGGGTCAGCGGAGTCGAGTGCGTCGTGAACGAGCTCGTCGCAGACCCGAAGCGCGGCGTGCGCGCCGTCCCGACGGCCGGGACACGCACGATCGACGCGGGGCTCGCGGTCAAGGCGATCGGGTACCGTGCGGTCCCGATCCCGGGCCACGCGTTTGCGGATGGAGTTGTGCCGAACTCGCACGGTAAAGTCGGGGACGGGGTGTATGTCGCCGGGTGGCTCAAGCGCGGGCCCGTGGGCACGATCGCGACGACGATGCAGAACGCGTACGAGACGGCCGAGGTGCTGTTGAGTGATTGGGCGCGGGATGGGTGCAAGAGCGGAGAAGGGGTCGAGGGGGTGTTGAAGGCGCGTGGGGTGGATGTGGTGGATTGGCCGGCGTGGCAGAGGATCGAGAAGGTGGAGACGGAGCGTGGGGGGCATAAGGTCGTGGACCGCGAGGAGATGTTGCGGATTGCGCTTGGGTGAAGGGGCGGTTTTGCGCAGTGGAGAAGAAAAGGAAGAACTACTCGTGTATATTGATTGAAATTGGCCTCGAAAAGGCGACGCTCGACTCTCTCGTTTTACAACTTGGCGGGCGCAACCTCAACCTCAGCGCGCACTTCGGTAGGCACCGTGGCGACAGCCGCCGAATCCACAAACCAGTGCAGCTCCTTGCCCTCGCCGACCGGCCGCGCAAGCGCCGACGGCAGGACCCCCTTGGCACTCGCCGGATCCTGCGCGACGGCCTTATCCGCCTCGAGCACGGCCTTGAGCGCCGGCTGCTTGGACGCGCCCGTCGCGATATACACGACCGCCGTCGCCGCATGGAGCGCCGGCAACGTCAGCGTGATCCGCGACGGCGGCGGCTTGGGCGAGTCGTCGAGGCCCGCGACCAGCGTGTCGCGCACGCTCAGCAGCGCGTGGCCCGGGAACAGCGAGCACGTGTGCCCGTCAGGGCCCATCCCGAGCAGGGCAACGTCCACCGCGTGCGAGCCCAGGACCTCGGCGTACGCCTTGGCCGCGGCGGGCGAGTCCCCGACGAGATCTTCGCGGATCGGAACCACCTGCGTGGCCAAGTCGAGCCCGGCGTGCTGGGCCAGGTAGTCGAGAAGAGCTTCGCGGCACGCGCGGTAGTTGCTGTCCTCGTGCGCATGCGGCACGCACCGCTCGTCGGCGAAAATGAACCGCCAGCGCGGCACGTGCTTGCGCAGGTCGGCGAGCGGCACGGCGCGAAGACCGGCACCAACGACGGCGGGAAGGGAGCCGCCGGAGAGGGCAATGACGAGCGGGCGCGACGCCGTGTGCGCAGACGACAAGCGCAGGAGGAGCGACGCGACGGACGACGCGAGGTCGGCGGGGGTGTCGTGGACGTGCAGCTGCGCGCGCGGGCCGGACTTGGTCGAGGTCGACATGGTGACGATTGCAGCAAGTTGCGCGTGGTTGGTCAAGGTCGACGGCGAGGAATTTGGGATTGCAGATCGCGGTTGGGATCTAGCAACGCTCGACTGTTGTTTTCAGAGCGATCGAAGCAGCCCAGTCTTTCGATCATCACGCCCGCGAGGCGGCGGCTGCCTGTCCCATCCCCGCTGCCCACCCCGACTTGATCACCACAACGCCCTCGTCCCCTTGCCCGACGCCGTGCCAATACTGATCGCGCGCCACGACACGGCCGCCGACACCGCGATGACGACCGCGACGACCGCGCACCACAGCGTGATGCGGCACGCCCACGACAGCCTTCCCGGCTCGTTCCGCCCCAGCACCGCCGTGGCCCTCGCGACACTTGGCGAAATCGACGCCCTTCTCGCGCGCGACGCCGTTGAGAACCGCGACGGCGGCGGCTGTGCGTCCAGTAACGGCGCCGGTCCCGGGGAACTCGCGCCCGACGAGAGCACCGACGACTGTTCCGACAAGGCCTGCGAAATCGTAGCCGCGTCGGGCACGGCCGTGCTAATCGACACGCGCTTGAGCGCGGTGGTGGATCGCGCCATGGTGCTCATGGATGGCGCGAGTCGGACGGACGAAGGCGCCGGCGCGAGCGTGTTTGGCGACGCGAGCGTGTGCGGCGACATGGGCGTCGTTGCTGGGACTGACGGGAGGACGTGCACGGCGCGCGCCGTGTCGATGCGGAGCGGTGACGGCGGTGAGGCTGAATGAGGAGAACCAGTGATTTGCTCGAGGCTTTCGCTGATGCCGCGCACGGCGGCCGCGATTCGCGTCGACGACCGCGCCGGCAGTTTGTGTGGTAGGCCCGCATGGTCGTGGCTGCTCGTGACGGGGTCGTACTTGTCGCCGGTACCGACGACAGACCCGGCGCGCAGCGCGTCGAGCGATGCTGAACGGCGTGTCATGGTCGGGTGCACTGCAAACAAGGCCGCAGGACGTGGTTCCAGGTCACGGGCTAGTTGCTTGATCCTAATTCGATCCGGTACGGGTTGTTGTCCGGGCCGGGCGGCAGGGACGACGGACGGGGGGAAGGCGCACGAGCGGCCGAGCGACGAGTTGGATGGGACTTGATCAGGAGACGACGGGCTCGGTCAGGGTTCTCTGTCGCGGCTTTATAGCATTTCGTGGGTCGAGAAGGGGTTGGCCCCGCGCGTTAATGGTGGTCGTGCTCGTCGTTCGTTTGCACAGGCTTCTCTCTGCTCTTTGCCGTCCTTAACCAAATCTGCGACGGAAGCGCGCTCGCGCGCAGCGCGCCTCGTCGCTGCGCGTCGTCGTCGATATCGCGACTGCAAAGCAGCCACGATCGGTTTCCTGGCCCGGTAACCTGCTGCGGCAAGGGGAAGAGCCGGCATGCGCTGGCATGTATGCATGGCGCGCGAACGACGCGACTTCAAACCGTGCGTGCACCATGGAGAGGTGCTCGTGGGAGACGTGCAGACCGGCGAGGCAGGCAGTGTCGAGCTGGGCGAAGTGATGTGAGCGAGCAAACGAGCAAATGTGGACAGTCGCGGCGAGAAGAAGCCGAGGCGGCACAACGCGGTCACGTTCTAGACCTGCCCCCGAGCACGTGCAAGGGCGCTAATTTGCTCTCAGGGCAGCGCTGACTCAAGCAACGCCCTGCCTGCAAGCGTCCTGCACTTCGACCCGGTCCGCTCGAGTCTGCTCCGCTTCTTACTGCACGAAGCCCCCAACGTCGACCACCTGCATCAACACAGCCGCGCGTCTCTTGCTGCACGCTGCTGCATCCACCCGCCATGGCCACCGCCGCGCCGCCGCTGCCGCCGGCGGCATCGACAATGACGACTGGACCCAGCACGACAACACGACCCCCGACCCCACCGCACCCGCCAACCCCGCCGTCATCCCGCTCCGTCGCGGCCCCACATTCACTCGCCGTGCGCGTCGAGGCTGCGTTCGACTCTATCGCGCGTCGCGTGCCCTACGTCGCCGTGACCGTGCTCATCGGCTGGCCGCTCTACGCAGTCGCCTACGCGCTGCGTCCGCTGTCCATCGAAGTGGTCGGCACCGCCGCGCACACAGCCGAAACGGTCATCGCTGCGATTCTCGCCGCGCTCGCCATGTTCGCCTACTACCGCGTGGTCATGACGGAACCGGGTTCGCCGCCGGGCGTGCAGTCGCCCGGCGCACTGGGCCGGAGCGTGAGTGCGAGCGATGTGGTATTGCACGATATGGCCGCATCTCCCGCATCGTCGTCGACGACGGTGGTCGTGCCGACGCCGATGCCGGCACTGGCCGCACTGGATGACGGGGACGCGGCGGACCGAGTGCCTCTGGTAGCCGTCGACAATGTGGTGCATTCTTGGCTCCTCACGTTCGTGCGGGGGATGAAGTTTACTGGGTGTCTCAGGGTGCTGACTCGTTGGTTCCTTTTAATGGATCCGGGGTGGTTTCTTAGCCCATTACAAGTAAGTGGTCGTGTTTGGTCAATCCGGTGCCGGACGTTTTCGCTGATCAATTTTTGGTTTGGCCCAGTCAAGGGGAACGGCGAGCGACGATATTGTCGAAAGTGCCAAGTCTACAAACCCGACCGCACGCATCATTGTACGGATCGTCTTGCTGAGCGTCGTTTTTTCGTGGTCCTTGTGCGCTTACCTTGTTCTTTTTCGCGAACATCAGGTAGAACGTGCAGGAATTGCGTCTTGAAGATGGACCAGTACGCTGTGCTCTTTCTTCTCTCCCTCAACTCCCGCTCACCACGACCCTGGCCATCTTGCCCCCAACTAGCCACTGCGTACGCCCCACTCTACTCCTCGGACCCATCCCGCCTGACCTTATTCTCATCGCTCTCCACCCTCTCCACCAGCCGTGGATCAACAACTGCGTCGGGTTCTACAACTACAAGCACTTTCTGCTCTTTGTCTTCTACACGGTGCTCTACTCCCTCACGATTCTGATCTGCACGGCGCCGCTGTGCTTACCCGCGCTCCAAATGAGCACCGACGACGAGTACGCGGCCGCCGCACAAGTCTTGTCGGTCACGCTGGTCGCGACTTTGTTTGGGTTGATTCTCGTGGGCTTTTTTGCGTTTCATGCCAGGCACGGCCCACCGCGTACGGTCTGATTCGTGCGTGCTGGATATTTACAAAATGATTGGAGTGTAGTTTGGTCCTGCGCAACATGACGACCATCGAGAACATGGAAGAGCAGCGGTACGCGGTCGCCAACGCGGCCGACCCGAATGCGCGTCGCGTGAACCCGTTTGATCTTGGGTGGCGCGCGAACTTGGTGCAGGTGCTCGGGAGCAAGGTCGCGCTGTGGTGGGTGCCTGTCACGTCGCCAGTCGGGTGCGTGTGGTGGTTCAGGACATGTTTCTGGTTTGGACTGTGGACTGATCTGATGGTTGGGTCGTGTAGCGACGGCCTGTCGTTCCCGATCAACCATAAGATATATGCGGCATAGCGAAGGAGGGTGAGGAAGGGCGAGCCCGACGCCCAGGTAGGAGGGGGATCGGCGCGTATATTGAATCTAGATGTCCGTTTTGCGTCCATTGAGCCGTGAATGGACGGTCCGAGTGGAGTGCGGACGGATCGAAGTGCGGCTGCGGCGGCGTTCTCTGCGTTGGTTCTTGCTCGCCTTGATCTCTTCGGATGGTCGATTGCCTTCGAACAGAAGGGCACGGCCAGAAAGAAAAGGAGGACATTGCACCTCCGCGAGACAGGCGTGTTAACGAGAGGCGTGTCGTGATCGCGAAGTGCGCCATTGTGCTTGAGCAGTTCGCCGGCTTGGTTCACTGTTCGAAGACGTTTTTCCGCACTCGACGACGACTCTGAGCTCTACCAGGCCATCGACTAGCTGCATTCACCTGCCCAACCTTGCTCAACACCAACAACACCAACTTCACAACCGCGATCCGCTCCCCCAAATGGATCCCACCACCGACACCCCTGACGGCCCGCTCTGGTCGGGCCTCCCGCCCGCGTCTGCCCCCGTATCCCGCGCGGGGACCACCAAGTCCGCCACTACGCTCCGTGGCGAAGAGCACGTGCGCGTCGTCGTGCGCGTCCGCCCTCTGGCCGCGCGCGAAGCGCAGGACGCGCGCGGGCTCGTGGTTCTCGACGACATGCAGACCGTGCAACTGATGGACGGCAAGACCATGACCTACGACCGCGTCTACGGCGAGTCCACCTCGCAGGCCGACTTGTTTGAGGATTCGGGCGTACTTGCACTCGTGAACCGCGCGATCGCGGGGTATTCCGCGACGGTGTTTGCGTTTGGGCAGACGGGGTCGGGTACGTGATGCTGGAGGTGCTGAAAGCAGTGCGGATGGGTGGGGATACTGACGGGATGGGCGGTGATAGGCAAAACATTCACCATGACGGGCCCGGACGCTGCGACCCCCGCAGGCGCCGGCGTGATTCCGCGCGCCTTGCGGCACCTATTCGAACTGATCGCGCTCGCGCCACCGGAAATCAAGTACACGGTCCGCGCGGGGTACCTCGAAATCTACAACGAGCAGGTGCAGGACCTGCTGAACCCGTCGGGCGCGGCATTGCCCGTCCGGTGGCGGCGCGAGCGCGGATTTTATGTCGAAAACCTATTTGTCGTGGAGTGCGAGGTGCTCGACGACTGTTTGGCGGTGCTCGAAGAAGGGTTGCGCAATCGGACGACGGCGGCGCACGCATTGAATGAACGGTCGTCGCGGTCGCATAGCGTCTTGACGGTGTATATCGAGTCGGAGGAGGTGGCGGGTGCCGAGGGAGGGGAGGGGCCGCCAACGCAGCGGTTTGGCAAGATTTCGTTTGTGGATTTGGCGGGTGCGTTTGCGTTTCGAGATCGATTTTGTGGGAGAGCGGGGTCCCAAGTAACTGACGGAGTGAAGGTAGCGAGCGGGTCAAGGAGTCCAAGGCTACAGGCGAGATGCTCAAGGAGTCGTCGAACATTAACCAGAGTTTGCTGGTGCTCGGTATGTCCGCTGGTGATGGATACGGTCCGTTTTGCTGGATCTGACTCTCGCGCGCGTCTCTAGGCAGCTGCATCTCGGCACTCGCCGATCCGAAAAAGAAGAACGGCCACATTCCGTACCGTGACAGCAAGCTGACCAAACTGCTCATGGATTCGCTCGGCGGCAACGGGATCGCGCTCATGGTCCGTTCTGCCGTAACCCGCACTCTGCCGTCTATCTTCGCTGACCCTCCATCTTCTCCACTGTGCAGATTGCCTGCATCTCCCCCGCGCAACCATCTCTCCCCGAATCCATCCAGACGCTACGATACGCCGCACGCGCCAAGCGCATCCGCAACCGGCCAACCGTGCGGCTCGATCCGCGCGAGGAGCTGATTGCGCGGCTCAAGCAGGAAGTGCAGGCGCTGCGGCAAGAGAACGCGCAGCTCAAGGCTGCGCGGTTCCCCGGCGCCGTCGCCCCACCGCCACCGGGTTCGCGGCGCGGGTCGATTCCGGCATCCGTGCCGCCCGCCGCGAAAACGGTCGTGTCGGCGCCCGCGGGTCCGTCCGAGAACGAGTTTCGGCAAATGCAGGAGATGGCGCAGAGCTATGCGATGCAGGTCGACTTGCTGCGGCAGGACAACGTGCGTTTTCCTTTGATTTCATTAATTGTCAAGTCGACCGTTGATTTTTGACGCGGTTCGCTGTTGTAGATGCAACTCGCGCAAGCCAAAGTGCGCACCGACCACATGTACGCGACGCTCATGCGCGAGAACGAGCTCCTGCGCGACCAACTAGACCGCGCGCGCGCCACCGGGTACGAGCCCGTGCCCATGTCGATCGGGACGTCGTTTGCACCGCAGGCCGGGATGTACCCGGGCATGCCGCCGCCGCAGGGGCACCCGCAACTGGGGATGATGATGGGCGGTGGACCGCCGCAAATGATGCCGCCGCCGCAGCGAGTGGTGCCGATCCCGGCGCGCGCGGCCGTGGCCGCGAGCATTCCACGAGCCGCAGCGCCTGCGAATGGGATGGCGACGGCGCGGTCCCCACCGCCCGCGCAACAGCAGCAGGGCTGCCCGGTCACCGCCGCCGTTACCGCGCGGCGCTCCGGTCGCGGCGGCCGGGCGCAGGAAGAGCGTGTCGGGTCGTTTACCTGTGGGGAATGCGCCGGCGCCACCGCCGCCCATGCAGTCGCCGCCGCCCGGGATGCAGCAAGGACCTGGCGGGTGGGGTGGCGGCGGGTACCCACCAGCGGCGGCACCGTGGATGGGGGCAGGAGCCCCGCAGATGGCGAGCTCGCCGCCGCCGCCGCCGCCGCCTGGTGCGGCCAAGGCGTCGCCGGCATTGGGTGGGGTGCCGGACTTGCACCGGTTGCGCGCCGAGGTGAGTGAGCTGGACGCGGAGATTGCGCGGTACTCGGCGGGCGCGGGTAAGTGAGCTGAGAGGCGGACTTGGACAGGATATCGACTGGAAGCGGTGGTCTGGTAAATTGATGAAGCGCGTGTTTGACGCTGGTCGCGGTTAGATCCCAGTCCATTCCAGCAGTGACAGCAACGATGTGGTGCACCCGACCGACCGACCAACCAACGCGCGCGAGCTCTACTTCCTCACCAGGAAGACCACACGCTCGTGCCCCACCCCGACACCGTGCTCCCTCTCCCCACCCCGACCGCGCGTCCTCTCTCCGCCGTGTTCCGTGCCCAACACGCGCACGCCCATGCCCCGGCCCAGTCGTCGTTCCTGTATCGCCAAGGCCCGGCCACGCATTGGCAACAAGTTTGCGTCCGCCGCGCAAATCGCCGCGCCCTCCCGTCCTGACCCAGAGCCAGTCCCGCACCAATGACCGGCATGACCCCGCAGCACCCGCTCGAGTCGGCCGTCACCGCCTCGGCGACCCCGTCACAAGCGCCGCACCCGATCCCGGCCACGACCGACCTGCCGAGCCCAGCGCTCAGCGACCCGGCCGACAGTCGCGCGCGCCAGCACTCGCCCAGCGACACACCGTTCCAGCATCCGCCAACCTATCCTCTTGTCCACTCGATGCTCCCGTTCGCGCCGTTCTTTCCGCGCCCGCCCACGACGACTGCCGCACTCGCTCAACACTACCTGTCACTCCGCACCGCGGTCCAGCTGCAGTACCTGACTCTCCCGACCGACGCGCACGAGACGATGCGCGCCATGGCCGTTTGCGTGTACCTGACGCGTGTCGCCGCGGGAGAACCGTACCGGGTCGCACGGCTGCTGACGGCGTCCATGTTCTGGCCGGCGCACGACGTGCCGCGAGTTGCGGAAGAGATTGCCGGGTGGGTCGAGAGTGTCGCGCAGACGGGGCGGTTGCCTGTCGCGCATATGGGAGGGCAGGGTGGAGAGGGTTGATCCGAGCGATGTTGTTTTTGTTGAGCCACCAAGCAAGCAGTGCCGAGTCAGTTGTGATGCGTTGGTTGATGTTTGATGCAAGTTTTTTGTTGTTGATGGTTCCGCGCAACGACAGTCACATTGAAGCGTGAGAAGTGCATCAACCGATCCAACAGACTACTTCCGCCATCTAACGTTGTTCCAGCAAGCACAGTCCGCACTTTGCGCAATGTATCCGCACGACCTTTCAGCTGCGATCAACGCTCTTGTTCCTGTCGCATCGACCAACGACCATGAACGGCCCAAGCCCGCTGCAGCAGCGCTCAAGCAGCATCAGTCGGACCCAGATGCTGTAACGGTCTCGCAACTATCAGCGCCCGACAAAAAGATCGATTCCGAAAGCAAAAGGCTTCAGGAAAAGCCGCAAGAGCCAGCTCGCCAAAGCACGGCCAAAGCCGACGAGCCCCGACCCACCAATCCCGAACGTAACAGCGTCCGCGACGAGACCATTGCAGCACCCGTTCCGTCGAAACCGCCCACCGCATCCTCGTCGCTCCCTGCCGGCATCCGCCCCTTCACGCCGCAGCCTCCACCTGCCGCCGGCTCCGTGTTCCCGCTGCGCACCGTGACCTCCGCCATCGAGACGCACCATCTGGTCTTCCGCAAGCCCACCTGGCCGCCCGAATGGCCCGACATGGAACGCACTCTCGACATTCTCTACCACGAGGGTGGTCTGATCGTCGTGCACAAGCCGCCGAGTTTTGTGATTGATGGCGATGAGTGGTCGGTGCAAGAGTACTTGCAGCGCGCATTCCAGTACCCGCTCGTGCACCTGGTGCACCAGCTCGATTATGCGACGTCAGGCGTGTACGTGCTCGGGTTGAATTCGCGTGCGGCGGGGAGAGTGTGCAAGATGTTTTCGGAGCGGATGGTGCGCAAGGAGTATGTCGCGGTGGTGCGAGGGTGGATGGAGAAGGATGAGTACGTTTGCTTGTTGTTGGTTAGCTGGCCCGATCGGTTGCTGACCCCGGTTCTCTCGATCGACACCAGATACGAGGTCACCGGTTTCATTGGAACCGAACCCGGCAACCCGCTGCGCATGTACATCGCGCCCGACGCGACCAAGGGCAAGGTCCGTCCATTCTCCACCCGCGCTCATCCCCTCTCCACTTCCCGAAACTCACCTCCACCCTCATCCAGTTTGCCGACACCATCGTGACCGTCCGCCGTCGCGGTTACCTCCTCCCAACCGCCCTCCCCGACGCGACGCACCTCTCCCCCTCCCCTACCGCCCCCCTCCCCGTGACCCTCGTGCACCTGCACCTCAAGACCGGCCGGCGACACCAACTGCGCGTTCACCTCGCGTCTCTCGGGCACCCGATCATCGGCGACCTGACTTACGAGCCGGTCCCGCCGCTCGGCACGTCCTTCCCGCCCTCGGCACCGACCCACGCGGAGTACACGCGCGAGCGGATGCACCTGCACGCGCGGTACATTCTGCTCCCGCTCCACTCGGCGCGGACGCGCGAGGCGCGCGTCTGGCCGTTTGATTTGGCAGCGAAAGTGGAGCCCGAGTTTGCGCCGTGGGTCGTGTGCACGTGCGAGAAGCGGAGCGCCGAGTGTATGTGTTCGGAGCGCGAAGGGGTGCGGGACGCGAACGTGAACCGGTGGGAGGCGGAGCGCGTGGAAGTGGTGAAAAGGGCGGTTGAGGAGGAGCGCAAGGAGTGGGGGAAGCGCGCGGCGAGGATGGCAAAGCGGGAGGCGGCGAAGCGGAAGCGCGTGGAGGGGGAGGGAGAGCGGGTGGAATGATGGTCTGGGGCGTGGATTGAACGCGTTGAGGACGTTGGAGATAGAAATCGGTTGTATGATCGATCTCATGCTGTTGAGTTGCCAGCAGGCACGCTGACGGCATGATTTGCACGTGTGGTGCAGGCTGCTCGCACAGGTCTGTCTCGCGCCTCCACCGCGCCTCGCGCCGTCGCCACGTCAACTGCCGCTGGCCGCCGCCGATGCTGCACCGACGCCGTCGCCCCGCCCGCTCTTGCTGCACCGCACGCTGAGTCCACTCACGAGCACGCTTTGCGCCACTGCGCCCATGTCAGCTCTGCACCTCGACCATGGCCACGGCGAGCCACACGCAGCCCCCATGCTCGCCGAGCTAGGCCCGCTCCCAACATCCGGCCTTGCGCAGGCCGCGCACGAGCAATTTTATGCGACTGTGCGCCACGCTGTGCTCGTTCTCGTCTTCATTGTTGCCGCCGTGCCCGTCGCGCACCGTCTGCTGAGGCCGCCACCGCGCAAGCGACCCGCCGTCCGCACGCGACTTCGATCCGACCCGGTACCCTCGTCGCTGCTGCCATTGTGCCCGCGCCATGGAGCGCAAGACGACGACGACGACGCGCTCGCTTCTCTCTGGATGCGGCTTGACGCCGACACGCCCGTCGTCACCCCGCCCGACCACTCGCGCGCAACCTCGTCGAATTCCCTGTTCGCGCTGCCCAACCATTTCGATTCCCACTTTGATACCCTCATATTGCCGCCAGCACCACCATCCTCAAGGTCAACCACGGCGTGTACTCTTCCCGTTCCGCTGCCGCGCTCGCGCACGTCCACCTCGGCAGCGGGACCGCGTGCGGCTGGCCCGCACCATCTGCACTCGCTCTGGCACCAATTCGTCGCGTCAGCCTGGACCGTTGTCGCGCCGCGCATGTTTCCGCTCGCTCGCGCGCGATCCGTCTCGTCCACGTCGTCGATCGACCTAGCTGCAGCCGCACCAACTCCTCCACCACCTCCCGCACCAGCTGCGCTGCAGAGTAAACCGCCACCGGGTGGACTCCTACCGTCTTCTCCCGATCATGGCGACAATGACGCAACCGAGCTGTGGCGCACGCTTCTCGCACCGCACCCGGCACGCGAGTGGCTGCCCACGACCTGGTCGCTGTCCGCGGCCATGGACGACCGCCTCTTCCTATCGCGGCACTGGTCGATCCCGTCGGTCCTGGTCGTGCTCTGCCTCGCCGTACTTCTCGCCGCCCCGCCACTGACCATTGTTGCGGTGGCGCTACCCGACGCGGCCGCGGACATGCGGTTGGCCGTCGAG
Source organism: Allomyces macrogynus ATCC 38327 (assembly GCA_000151295.1). NCBI lineage: Eukaryota > Fungi > Blastocladiomycota > Blastocladiomycetes > Blastocladiales > Blastocladiaceae > Allomyces > Allomyces macrogynus. The sequence continues at coordinate 107,577 of GG745337.1, read as the reverse complement.
TCACTCACGCTCGCCTGCGCCGTCTTGGTCCTTCCCTTTGCGTACCTCTACGCCGAGGCCGGGACCCCCATCGAGTACGAGCTCGAATCCGCGGGCGCCGCACACATGATGGCGCTCCTCCGCCCACTCGCGCCGTTATCGGAAACGCTCTCGCAACTGGTCCCGCCCGCACCGATCCCGACGGCGCGACACGTCAAGGCGCGCGTGATTGAAACTGCACTCACTCTCGTCGCCGTCTACCTCCTCGCGTCCCTCCTGCTCTACGTCGTCCCGCCCACGACCGTCGCGCTGATCGCACAAGTTGCCGCGCACGTGATCGCCGTCACGGTCGCGATCCCGCACGGGATGGCGCTGCATACGTCGGCAATTACTGCGTGGCTCACGCCGCGCGGATTCGCGGCGCAGGTCGATGCGGCAGTCCAGGTCGTGCGCATGCAGTTGCTCGCGCTCCCCACTGACGACGATGAAGAGGCGGACCGAATTCCGCGACCTCGATCTGCGATCGCCGCGCCCATCACCGCCGACCAGTTTTTTGCCGCGGCGGCTGCGGCCGCGCGGTCCACCGCACGCCCAACGTCGGAACCCGACGTGCTCGCGGCATTTCGCCGACCGAGGCCGCGCACGCTGAGTCTCGACGCGCGACATACCACGGCACCCGTATCGGTCGCCGCGCGCCGTGCGGCTTTGCGCGCGCGTGAGAAGGCATTACGGGATGTTGCGCGGGTCCGGTCACCCGCGCGATCGAACGCCGTATTTGCCGTGCTGGCCACGGGGTATGCGGCTGCAACCGCTTGCTTGGCGGTCGCGCCGTGGGTCGATGCGGGGGTGGCAGTGCGCACGGTGGCCGCAGCGCTGGTCGTCGCGCAGATCGTGACGGCCGCTATCGCGTCAGCCAAGGCGCCGAAATCAGTCGCGGGTTTGCTGGGGAACGTCGCGGTTGGGCTGTTGGCGGCGGCGGCGTTGCCGGGGATCTTGGACACGTTGGTCGGGGGTGGAGTGCCGCTGGCGGTGCCCAAGGCTGTGATCGAGGGGAGTGACCCGGGCGCGTGGCCGTGGGAGGTATGCCTGTGGGCCGGATGGGTGGAGATGTTTGGGCCAAAGTTGGAGCCGGTACCTGTGGCAGTTGCAGCCACGGCCGATGTCGAAACGGCGATGCCGTTGGTCGAGTACGCGCATGTCGCGTGTCTGGTCGTCTTGTGGGCGCGGTGCGCCGTGGCCTTGCGACGTGCACTTGGCTCGACGGCGACGCAGTTGCGCGCGGGGAAGACGACGCCGGGTGGGAGGAAGGCGCGGGATGGGGGCTTGTAGGTGCAAATTTCCAAATTAATTTTAGAGTATCCTCCGCTTGTGCCTAATGCCTCTCGTGAGGAACTGCCAGCGACCCTGACGGGTGCAACATCAATGACGCGACGCTGGGCCAGCGCGACGGCGGCAAGAACGCATGTCGCGCCATGAGACCAGGTCAACAGAAAATGGAGCTGAGCCGGTGCCTTTCTCGGCCCCCCTTCCCGGCGCCCAACGCTTCGCGCGTCCGTTCGCGTTGGTGCGCTGCCATCATAGCAGGACGGGTCACGGTGGTGCCGGGGTGCCGGCCGGGACCATGCGTGTTGATGCAGAATGGCAGTTTGTACTGTGGAGTTTGTTCAGCGAGTCGCAATACGCGCCCACAGTGCGCGTGCCCCCCAGGCGTGCCGACCCCCAAATGCCGGCACTACTAGGTCGCTGTTGCTCGTGTTTGTTGCCGCGGGCTGGATTTTTTCCGTGTGATTCGGTTTGTTCTTTGAGTTCCGGTTTGACGAGGGTGTTGGCTCTCTTGGGTTGGATCACATGCAGAAATACAATGTCTGAGTGAGCCAATCCCATTTATGATGCCATTTGTCTCAGCAACTTGCCCCAGTTTAATACTTTTGTTATCGCGCTGTCCTGCTTGGTTGGAATCAGTTGGGCAGTGGTGCCTGCACCAAGGATTCTTGCTACGTTCTGGTCGGCTGATACTTTTTCGGGCACGAATGCATTCCATTGTGGCGCGCAGGTTTATTATGCCGTCGCTGTGGCAAACGTTTACACCAGGGGCGGGCGCCATGAGGGTGGATTGGCTTGCTTCAGTTACAGCCAGGGCTGTGACAGGGCCATCAGTTCCTGGGGCGCACTGGCACGATTTACCAACAAGTATGTACCATTCCTTTGCTTGATTCGCGCGCGCGAGCCATGCAACAGTTTTCCCGCGCATCGAGCTGGTCTAGATCGTTCATTTCAAGCAAGGTGCAGTTGTGTCTTGGCACCTCTGTTGAAATGGGATGGGACTATGATAGATCAAGCCCAACAGACCCCATAGTCCTTCAGGATAAGATAGCCAAGTGGTTCCGGATCAAGAGACGAGAACCTGACCATCCAATGCGCAACAAATGAAGTGAGGCTTGGCCATCCTGGGATGTGCCAGTGTGATGGTTGTTGTGCCCTGAGTTGACTGAGAGCTGGCGATTTAGGATGAGGAGACTGCAACCTATATGTGGTAACACATGAAGTGAGACTCGGCCGTCCCAGGGATTCCATAGTGACAACTGTTGCAATCCAAGTTGCACAGAGCAGCAGTGGATGAAGAGGATGCATAGATCTTACATGCAGCCAATTTGCAGCAACAATGAAGTGAGACATGGCCATCCTGAGTAGACACTTCATCCAGAGTGAAGGCTGTTGCGACCCAAGTTGCCAAGGGCAGGCGGTGAAACGAGGGGGGGGGGGGGGGAGAGAGAGATTTGAAGCATCAAAATTGGACATGGACATCCAAACATTCTGTGAGGAAAACCAGGCTGAAGGATCTCTGTGGAGAACAATGGTGATTGTCAAAGACTATCCACCCAGAGTTGGCTTCACAGCAATTTTGAATTCTAGTAACAAGGTTTGCCAGCTCCTGACAAACTGCTGCTGCTGCTGCTGTCAATTTGAGAAAGCAGAAAAAAGAGATGGGAACGGCACAGCACTACTTTCTCCTATTTGCTGAATACTGGCTTGTTTGCCAGGTGTGCAAATGCAGATGCAGAATGCTGGGGTTGGCCAGCCGAAAAAAAAGCTGATGATGGCACACACTTGCTGCTTCTCGACCAAGAGCGATGGAAAGAGAAGACAATATTTGTTCAATGGGTAGGGTGGGGATTGAATTCAACGCCAACAAAGGCAGACTGCCAATTCGTTATCCTCCCTGTCACACACATCGAAGACAGCAAGCATGGGCGGAATGAGCAGTGCCGATAGCACACGCTGGCGACCAATCGGAAGGAAGAGTGGTCGTCCGCTGTGGTAGAAGCAAGAATCTCGTAAACCAAGATCACACTGGGGTGGAATGTGTTGTCATTTTCGTG
>GG745337.1:78188-104118 GCA_000151295.1 Allomyces macrogynus ATCC 38327 | reverse complement strand
GCCAAGGGGCCGGGCGGGTAAACCTGGAAAAAAATTACCAGGCCCTTCGCGACCAGCGTGCGTTTCTAGGCCCGTCCAGCAGAGCCGCCGCCGCCGCCGTTCGGGGGCAGATAGGGTCAGAGCGCCGTTCCGGCCCAGTGGGGGGGGGGGGGGGGGTCGATGCCGCGCGGTTGCGGCAGCGGTGATTGCGTTCGGCCGCACAACGCGCGCGCAATGGGATGCAGTGTAGGGTTCGGCAGGTGCGGGGAGAGATTATGCGCGGCCCTTCTCCGAGGCTATGCGGCGCAGAGACGAACTGGTCAGTCGCGTGCACGGCTGTCGGAGCACGGTGCGAGCAGGAACGTACCGCGGAAGAGCAGAAGCTTCTCGATGATGTCGACGTGGGTCAGGACCATGCGGCGGCAGCAGTAGCGCTTGAGGCCGAGCGAGTCCATGGCATGGCTGTTCATTCCGGACGGAACGCACGGCGGCGTCAGCGTGACGTTCGATTGGGCGCACGGAGGCGACGGCGGCAACGGCACAACACGCGCGTGGTGCCGGGCAATCGCAGGGAGCTTACCCTTCCGAGTAGTCGGCCTGCAGCAACTGCAGGTACTGCTCCCACTTGTTGCCGATGACCTTGCCGCACGAGAAGCAGCGGACGGGGATGATCATGGTGGCGAAATCGGCGTGGGTTGGTGCTACGGGTCGGCGTTCGACAAGTGACGGGTTGCGCTCGAGCGAGCGCGTGGATTGCAGCAAGTGTCGTGGCGGTCGCGTTGGTGGTGCAGATGCTGCAGCCGTCGCCCCGATGATGGAATCCGGCCTGCCAAGGTTGCGCGTGGTCGCGTCCACGTCACGTGGAGGGCGCTGACGCGGTTGCTGGGCGCGGCGCTCCGGGAACTGTCAGTGTAGGTTAGGTTTTCTCCACGGGGGGCAAGCGCGGCACCGCACGTCATGTGCAAGAGCAGTGAGCAAGCCACGGGGACGACAGGGCTGACAGGCAGCCGGCACGCGCTCCGGCACCGCAGGAAAGCGGCGCTGGAGAAGAGCAAGGCGGCGCCACCACCGCGCGACCAGCGACCTAGCGGCAAGCATCACCCTCGACGCGGCAGCACGCGCGCACCACCCCGTCGACGAGGCAACGGCGATTGCCCAACCAGCCGCGCCCCGGCCCCGCTTCAGCACGCTGCACCGCGCGTCCGCACGCGCACTGCTCGCCAAGAGCCCCTTGATCCGCCGATCCGCCGCGCCGCACCGTCGCAGCGCCCTTGTTTGTTGGCCAAGCCGCACCTCGTTCGCCTTGGGCCAAGTCGGCCAACCCGCACCTTCACCACCACCGCGCGTACACTGCTCGGTCCCGTACCGCACCCTCGCTGCGCGCCCGCCGATCCCAATCGCCCGCGCACTTGGTGCATTCGACCCCGCACCGCCCTCTCGTCCCGCTGCAGCCCGCTCGCGCCGCACCCGACCGCGCCGTCCGCTCGCCCAGCCCCACCACCAACCCCGCACGCGCGCGTTCCCCCGGCCGCGCCACCCCTTTTCGCGTGATCCCGAACCCCTGCACACTCGCAACTGCCCACCATGGACGCCGACCACGAGCACAACTGGAAGTTTGCCCAGTGCTTTGGCGACAAGGGGGACATGGATGATATCACCGAGGGTCGGTATTCTCGCCTACTGCCCCGACGTACGCGCCGACGCGCGTTCCCCGGCCTCGTTCGCGCGTGCTGCGTCAGCTTGCATTCTGCGCGGTGCTGACGCGTTACGCAGCGCGCCACAAGGATCTGGCGCGAGCCGTATCGCTGACACCCGGCGCACGCGCGACGCGGCGCTGGGAACGTCGCGTTGGGGCAGCCGCAATGCGCTCGTTTGTCCAGCTCTTTGACCATTTCCTGCTTCTTTCCCCCCTCTTTGCTTCCTCTTTCTACCGCGTCATCCAGCGGATATCATCTCGGCCGTCGAGTTTGACCACACGGGCGACTACCTCGCAACCGGCGACCGCGGTGGCCGCGTCGTGCTGTTTGAGCGCAACGAGGGCGTACGTGGCAATGCGCTATCTATCGCAAACGATGCATGACTTGGCACCGACGCTGACCGCGCCAATTGCTTTTCGTTTTGGCCACCAGAAACGCGGCTGCGAGTACAAGTTCTACACCGAGTTCCAATCGCACGAGCCCGAGTTTGACTACCTCAAGTCGCTCGAAATCGAGGAAAAGATCAACAAGATCAAGTGGCTCAAGCGCCAAAACTCGGCGCATTTCCTGCTCTCCACAAACGGTACTTTTGCTCCTGTCCCTTCCCCCACTCGCGCGTCGCGTCGCACTGACTCGGTCCTCTTTTCTCGTATTTTAGACAAGACAGTCAAGCTGTGGAAAGTCTACGAAAAGGCCGTCAAGGTCGTGACCGACTGCAACATCACCAACGACGTGCGGCTCGGCGGCGCTGAACCACCAGCGCTCAACGTCTCGGACCTGAAGCTGCCGACGACGACGCACCATGACACGATCGTCGCGGCCGTCCCGCGCCGGATCTACGCCAACGCGCACGCCTACCATATCAACTCAATTTCCGTCAACTCGGACGGCGAGACGTTCATCTCGGGCGACGACCTGCGCATCAACCTGTGGAACTTGAACGTATCGGACCAGTCATTCAGTACGTGATTGCTTATCTATCGCACCGAGCGCTTCCAGCGCATGGACTGACTGACCCGTGTGGATCGGAAACCGTAGACATTGTCGACATCAAGCCGGCCAACATGGAGGAGCTCACGGAGGTGATCACGGCGGCCGAGTTCCACCCAATCAACTGCAACCTGTTCATGTACAGCATCTCCAAGGGCGCGATCCGGCTCGCCGATATGCGCGACTCGGCGCTGTGCGACCGCAACGCCAAGGGTACGCTCCGCGACACCTTTACCGTCAGTCCGCGCGTTTGGCCAAACTGACGCGTTTCATCAATTTCTTAGTCTTTGAGGAGCCCGAGGACGAGACGGCCAAGTCCTTCTTCACCGAGATTATTTCGTCGGTGGCCGACGTCAAGTTCAGCGCCGACGGGCGGTACATTTTGTCGCGCGACTACATGACGCTCAAGCTGTGGGACATCAACATGGAAAAGCGGCCCGTCAAGACGATCCCGATTCACAACCACCTGCAGTCCAAGCTGTGCGACCTCTACGAGAACGACTTCATCTTTGACAAGTTTGAGTGCACGTTCAGCGGCGACGGCAAGTGCGTGTCCCCCCCCCCCCCCCCCTTCGTTTTCTCTCACTCGCCGTGCCCACTTCGATTCACGCACTCACCATCCTTTCATTAGCTGGGCGCTCACGGGCTCCTACAACAACTTTTTCCAAATCCACTCGACCGACCCGGCCGACACGCCGCCGATCCACTTGCAGGCCGACAAGTCGGCGTTCAAGGCCAAGAAGGCCGGGTCCACCAAGAACAAGGCCTCGGCCGCCGTGCGTCGCCCAACGACAGAACTCACGCTCGCCGACTACCAGCGCAAGATCTTGCACGCGTCGTGGCACCCGCGCGAAAACTCGATTGCCGTTGCCGCGACCAACAACCTGTTCATCTTCTCGACCCTGTAAAGTGGCCCTCACGTCGGGGCTGGTCGTTTGCGATTGCGATTGGTAGCGAGAGGGAGTGGGACCCGCGGCGCGGGCCCGTCTCGTTTGGTTTGAGCTTTTGGAGCGCGCCGGTTGCGACGGGCGGGGTCCCGGGATGGTGTGCCGGCGTTTCCCCGTTTGCGTTGGTTTGCGTTGCAGTTCTTAGGTCGTTCTCGTTCTCTTTTCTCTCTTCTTTATTGGCCCACTTGCTGTGGGGCGCGCGATGCGCTCGACGTCGGTGCAAAGGCGGTCGGCTCGTCGTGGGCGGTTCGACGTGGGCGGGTTCGCTAGTCGCGCGCTACGCCCTCGCCCTTTGCGTTCAATTTCATTTCATGCCCTTGCCCCCCACCTTTCCGCACCGCACCTCCACCACCGATCGTTTTTATCGTGTTCGTCGTTCGTTCGTTGGGTTTGCGTCTCTTTTTTTTTTTTTCGGTTGTTGGGCGTCGCGTACCACTAAAACGGGAGTTGTTTCGATGAAATTGGAGAGGCTTTCGACTGTTCGTCACGTCGTGCATGGCACGGTCGGAAACCAGGCGTGACCGCGACGGTGCGGCTGTTGCCACCTCAAATGAAATCTGGAGCTTCGATCCGACCAGCACCCCGACGATTTTTCTCCCTGCGCGCTGTGGCCGCGTGCAACTTGCTGCAATCGATCTGCCCGAGGTTGCAACCTCGTCAAATCGCTTTGGATCCGCGCGCGACCGCGGACTCGACGTCCAACGCCATCGCCATCGCGAGCGCGAGCGCGACCACGTCCCTTCCAGCCAGCCCGACCACGGCTCCAACCCCGTCGATCTCGTTTCGTGACCAACCTTTCCCGCCGCCACGATGGTCCGGTCATCCATGATTGCACGCGTCGCCGACGGCCTGCCGCTCGCCGCGTCCATGGACGACGCCGAGGTACCGGACCCGTCCAATCCGCTCGACCCCAGCAACGACCATGGCTAATTCTTGATGCCGCGTAGACGGAAGCGCAGCTGCGCGACGTCAAGAACCAGGCCAAACAACTATTCCGGAAGCTGTCGCCCAACGCCGAGCCGCGGTGCTCCATCGAGTCGGGCGCGATCACGCTGCAGTACGCCCTTGCGCGTGCGGACCGACAATCCTGCGACCGGGGTCGACTGACAAGGCGTGATGGTCACTAGTTACCTGATCGAAAACGACATTTGCTACCTGGTCCTGTGCGAAAAGTCCTACCCACGCAAGCTGGCGTTCGACTACCTGTCGGAACTCGCGCGCGAGTTCTACGCGCAGTTTGGACATGAGGTGCCGGCCGTGACGAGGCCCTACGCATTTGTCAAGTTTGGTCCGTCCCGCTGCACAACTCGCGGTTTCGCGCTCATCCGCACCGCGCTCACCGTCCGTCGCCCCGCTTGCACAGACACCTACATCCAAAAGCTCAAGCGGCAATACCAAGACTCGCGCAACACGGCGCACCTGTCGCGGCTGCACGAGGACTTGCAGGACGTGACGCGCATCATGACCAAGAACATGGAGGACTTGCTGTTCCGCGGCGACTCGCTCGATAAGATGGCGGCGTTGTCGGACAATTTGCGCGACTCGACGCGCAAGTACCGCAAAGACGCGCGCCGGGTCCGGTACGAGGCGCTGGTCCGGAAACACGCGCCGCTGGCGGTCGTGATATTGGTGGTGCTGGTCGTGCTGTATGTCAAGTTTTGGCGGTGAAATATGAGGGAATGGTTGCGTTTGGGCGTGGATGCGGATTGAAGGTAGCAGGAGAGCGCGTTGATGTGCTGGATTTGGTAGCACCAAAACCAAACGATGCGAAACGAACAGACGAACGGTATTGCGATTGACACATGTCCCTCCATTTCCTCCCATCCAGTCCACAAGTCATTCCCTCTCGCTCTTCCCCTCTTCTCCTCTTTCATCCACCTCCTCCTCCACCCTCAGTCCTCATCCGACATCACCACCACCTCCTCGTCGTCCTCCGACTCCCCACCGCCATCCCTCGTCGCAAACTCGGCCCCGAGCCCCGCATACCCGAGTTGATGGGAGACAAGTATCGACGGGAATATCGCGCATTAGAAATGTTCACGACAGACTTGAACAGTCAACAAAAACAGAATGTGTTATGGTTAGAGGTCCCAGACTTCCGATTTTCCCTCCATCTGCATCCCAGGGCAACACCTGATCAATTTCATGCGTTGGTGATTAGTTTGTCAGTGGGTCAGTGGTCAGCTTGCCTTTCGTTGCTCACGTTCAATGTTCGGGCTCTTGAATTGCCGCTTGGGTATGGGGTGAGGTGGGTCGTACTGTAAATATCGTATGTTCTTGTGTCCTTGCTTCCTTGACGTGCTGTTGCTGGTGTTCTTGCCTTGCCAGTCGTCTTGATAGAGCGCTCTTTCAAGCGTTGATTCGTCGATTGCCATGGCCCTAGACACATCGTCTTATCATCATTGCTTTTCCGACCGGAGCTGGGGCAACCGTTTTGCCGGACCTGGGGACACGACTCCCCATGAGCGATCCTGGCCAGAGTGTGAACAGCTGATGGTCGAGACTTCTGCACCAGCGCCCTCACAATCCTAAACTACTGTGTCCTCACATTGTTGCACTTACGTGCCATGTTTGATGCCAAAGACGCTTGTTTTTTAACACGTCGCAGGCGACGATACGGCCTTGTTTGTTGTGGCAGGCTGGGCGACACCACAAAGAAAGCAACGAGGTACTTGTTTCTGGACAGCCAACGTGCACACATTGTTGGAGTGTGTGTATGAGCTAGGTGCGCAACATTGAAGTTCGCATGAGGCTGCACCAAGATGAACATGGGCGACGCCATGGCACGGCAGGTCATGGCATCAAGTGAGCGCTATCGTCTGTGGCCGTGTTCTGTGGCTTGGTCTTGTATTTGGCCGGTAAAAGGCTGGCCAAGCTGACAGGTACCAGTTCGTCGCAAGCTAAAGTCAAAGGATGCACTCTCTCACCAGGGTGATAACAATCGCTTTGCTGATTTGATGGTCCTCAACGAAGATGGCCGGCCACCATATCTTGTCGCCCAACCAACATGTTGATGTATTGGCCTGCACACCAACGCACAAGGATGTGTCAAAACGGCCCGTCCATCTCATTTTCTGCCTCCTCTGCTCCATCCTTCCTTTCCAAAGCGACGAATTTCCCCAGCAACGTCGCGCATCACACAGGCATCGCCGGTCTTGCCTTGATCAGCTCGTCCCACAGGTTGACCGTTTCCTGCTGATGCCCCCACAGCGACTCGGCCACGCACTTGATGGCCGCCGACAATTCATGCACCTTGTCCTGGTCGACACGCTCGAGTTCTTGCCGCAGCGTCATTGACGTCGTCTCAAACAGGTTCTTGGCTGCGGCGCGCTGCTGCGTGAGCTATAATCGTCCCCGAGCCATAGCGTCAGTATTCGTACGCCGCATGAATCCGAAACCCACCTCCAAGCGATCAACGCACCTCATACACCTCGGCCTCGAGCGCGGGCATCTGCACCCTCGACTTTTTGACCGCCGCCTCCTTTTTCAGTACCGCCGTCTCGAGCGCCTGCCAGTGCACGTAGGCATTCGCGCGCAACTGCGTCGCAACGCGAATCGCGGCGACCGTGCGCAACTGATCGTCAAGCGCCGTCTGCATCGCGCCCAAGTCGATCGTGGCCATGGCAAACAATAGGTCGCGCACGCGCTTGTGCGTCTCGGCGAGCATCTCGACGCGCCGGCCAAACGGGTGTGGCAATTCGACTTCCGCGAGCATGGCGAGGGTCTCGGCAAGCTCGTAGTGCGCCGTGGCCGTCTCGCGCTGCCGCGTCGCGAGCAGGTCGAGCGATTTGTTGAGCGCCTTGATTTGCGCTTCGAATTGGTCGACTTGGCGGCGTTTTTCCTCGAACCACTGGTAGAGCGGGTTGGGTCAGCGTCGGGTGCCAAGAGGGAAATGGGCAGTGGAAGAGCGTATGTACCGGATCAATCTCGTTCATCTTGGCCTTGGGCGGCAACGTCACGTTCTTGTCGGCCTGGATCTACACCGCCACACACCATGAGCCCCCCCGTTCTCGCTCTCCAAACCCATACCCATCGACGCACCTCGTCCTTGAGCGACTCGGCCTCGACAAACATCTGGAATGCCGGGTCCGTGCGCAGCACCGGATGCGCCGCGACCTTCCGCAAAAACACTTGCAGTCCGACGCGGCGATGCTCGACAAATCCTTCCGAGAATCGCCCAATCGCCTGCTTTTCCGGCGTACCGGGCACGACGATCCCGGGGTGCTGCGTGACGAGCCGCTGGTAGAGCCACAGGAACTCGCTATACCGGCGCGACACGACCGACTCGGACCGAAATCCGGGCTGGGTCGTCTGATAACCACCGAAAAGGTCAGATTCACGTACGTGAGCAGTCCCCAACCGCGAATCGCGAATACGGTACCTTGGTCACGACCTTATACGCTGTGAACGGACTCATCGCGTCCCCGATCTTGGTCGGTTCCGAGACCGACACTTTGAAGGGCGAGGCCGCCACGGCCGGCACTTGCAGCTGGATCTTCGAGTAACTCAGCGGCCGCTTATCCACCTGCAGCGCGCTCGGTGGGGCCGGGGATGCCGGAACCGCCGGCAAACTTCGGTCCGCGCCGCCGTTGGTCGCAATGGGACTTGCGACGGCCGCGAGCGGCGGCGGGAACGGCGTCGTGGGCGTGCTCACGGTCGACCGCGGCGGGATCCCGACGACCGACGACGCCGCGTCGGGACTGCCCGGGTGCATGTCCGCCGCGGGCAGGAGCGGTGCGGGTGCCTGCACTGCGGGTACCGTTTGTGCAGGCGCGGTCGTGGGCGCGAGCGGAGCGGCGCTGGGCGCAACGAGCGCGGCGAGCGGATGCACGAGCGGGTCGTGCACGGCGACCGACGACAGCGATTGTCGCAACGCGGGTGACGCGAGTCCGGACCGCGCGCGCAGTGGGGTGCCGGTAAAGGAGGCCGTCGAGGACATGCGCGATGGCGGGCCCGACGGGGCCGGGAGGACGGGTGGTGGGGTTGCGGTGGAGGTCAAGGGCTCGATATACGCGCGCGCGGGAGAGGCCGGCAGGGGGGCGTGTAACGACACATCGAAGAGTGCAGCGGAAAGTGGGGCCGACGCGTCAGCGGGAAGATGGTGCGGGGAGGCCGTGAGGTGTGTGTGCTCGGCGTGGTCGTGGTCGTGGTCGACGACGGGTTCTGTTGAGGTGTCGTGTGAGCCGTCAGTGACCCGGTCGCTCGTGAACAATATGCGAGCGGAAGAGTACTGACCCAGGGTGACATTATCCTCGTCATCACTCTCTTCTGCGGCCGCGTCTTGGTCGATTTGCTGCGCCGACGGCGGCGTGGTGCGGCCTGCGCTCGGCATGTCGGCAAACGGGTTGGCGAGCGGGTCGTCGTCGCCAAACGCGTGGAAGCCCGTGGCGCGCGTCGCCGAGGTCGCGTACGAGTCCATGGCTGCAGGGGACTTGGCAGGCGAACTGGACAAACGGAACGGTGGCAAGGACGCGCGGTGTACGAAGGAGCCGCAAGCTCGGCGCTGCTGTTGGGATGCGGGTAGTCGCGGCACGGGTTGACTGGTCGGATTCGGCGCTGCGCTCGTCGTCGGTCGATGGTCGTCGTGGATGACTTGACCGCGCGTCGTGCCGACGTCCAGCTTGGCGTGCAGCCTTGAAGTTCGCGAGCTGCAGCACGTTACAAAGCAAGCGTGCGAGCTCTCGCGGCGCCCAGCCACGTGAGCGCGGCGCACCACAGAAACCACCTGTGTGTGCTCTCTTCTGACTCGGCAGATCACATCCTTCCGACGAGGACACAACAATCACACTTTCCGCAAAGTTGACGTCTGCAGGAACAAGACATATCAACCAGCACCCGCGAGCCGCAACAGCACTTTCTGCAACTATATCACGCGCCCGCACCCTCGAGCAAGGGTCCAAGCCCGGCGACTGCGCCCCTCGGTTGCTTGCGCCATCATCAATACTGATTTTACGAGCATCGACGGCCTCGAGCACAATAGCACCAGCAGATCACGACGAGGTCGCCTGCAACCTCATCACGCTCCATTATTCTCACGCTGACGGGAATTAAAGTGCCGAGCGACCATGACCGTCCCCGAGCCGTTGTGCGCACCAGCAAATGTCGTGCCGCCATTCCGCTTCGCACTCGTCGAGGACGGCCTCTACCGCGGCTCCTACCCGCGCGCGCGCAATCTTCCGTTCCTGGTTGCCAATCTGCGCATTCGCACCGTCGTTTCGCTCACGCCCGACCCGCTGCTGCCCGACACGCTCGCCACTTTCCATGCCGCGGGCGTCACCTGTATCCATCACCACGTCGCAAAACCAAAAGAAGGGACCGCACCGATGACCCCGCCCGCCCTTCTCCACCTGCTCGTGCACGCGGTTCTCGACCCGACGCTCGCTCCGCTCTATATCCACTGCCTCGACGGCCAAATCGTCACGGGCGCCGCCATCATGGCACTGCGCAAGCTGCAGGGGTGGGCGATGCCGTCGATATACAGCGAGCACGCGCGGTTCATTCGCGGCGACGTGATTTCGCCCGAGGAGACGGAACTCATCACCAAACTCTCGGGCGAACTCGACCTGTGCACGCCGAGGTCCGGGTCCGTTGACGCGACTGCAACGTCTACCTTGATCCCGCTCCCGAAATGGCTCTGGGCCAACGGCACCCCAACGTCTCGCCGTCACCCGTACCACCCAGCGATCCGGCTCAAGCTCCCGCCACCGCCACCTGTCGCCGCCGATGCGAGTACCGCCGCCGACGCGGCGCGCGACGCGGCCAACGACAAGGAACAGCTCAAGTCGCGGCTGCTCACTGACATTCTCATGGCGCCGACCCCCACGGCCGCGACGACTAACGCGCCCACGGCCACGCCGTCGGTCGGTGGGAGCCCCGCGCCCATATCTTCGTCGCTCACGGCCGCCAATGCACTTGGCGGTAGTGCCGTACTCGCAGGGTCGAGTGCAGTCCCCGTACCGACTGCAAGTGGCGGCGGGATGAGTAGTAGCAGTACCATTGCCGTGGGGCCGACCGCCTCGGGCCCGACTGCCGCGACTGCGTCGCTGTCAGTGGCGACAACGGTCGAGGCTCTGGGGCTGGGGCTGGGGCTCGCCATGACCGCCGACCCAGTCGATATGTCGGCCGTGGTCCAGGATTTCCTCGATAATGACGACGAAGAGGAGGAGACGCTGTCGCGTATGGTGCAGGCGTTGAATTTGGAGGGGCTGACAGGGTAACGTCCTCGGCGCGAATTTATTCGACAATGTCCGACTGGAAGAGCTTGGAGCAGGGTGAATCAATGTATTCAGTAGTCGAAGTCGATCCGGGCTGTGGCGCGCGAAGACCGCAAAATGAATCAGGACAGTTCAGCCACTGGGTTCTCCTTCAGATATAGATATGAGCATGCATCACATCGATCAATGCACCAGCGCCCCGCTGACCAAATTTCAAGTTCTTTGACAAGGTCTGACTAGAAGAGTTGAAATCGGGGTGAGGAGTTCAAACAGCAATGTTTAATAGCGGAAATCGATCTTTCGAAGACTGGCCTTGGCACTCAAAGTCCACAAAATGACAGAGGACGATTCGGCCAACAGGTTCCCTTCCAGACGTAAATGAGAGCGAGCTGGCATCGCATCGACCAACGCACCAGCGTCCTGCTGGCCAACGTTGTTTTCATGCAGGAAAAGATGCTTCATGCGACGCGGCATGCGACTGCCCCTTGGTCACCAATCTTGTTGTCCGCCAAGTTGATCGCCTCCAAGTCCGACGGCATTCGACTGACAACCGCCTTGGCGCCTTGATCACCAATCTGGTTGCCCGACAAGTAGAGAGCGGTCAAGCCAGGCGGCATGCGACTGTCAATCGCGACGGCGCCCTGATCGCCAATGTCGTTGGCCGCCAAGTCATTCATGATTAACCCAAGCGGCCACTTGGCCGCGAGTGCAGCAACACTTGCATCGCGTAGACCGGTCGCACGGAGCAGGAGATGAGCGAGCGTTGGTGGGAGGATGCTGGCAAGCATCTCTGCTTCCGCCACGCCAAAACCGCACGGGAAGAGGCCCAGACTTCGAAGGTAGGCCGTTGGTTGACCAAGCGCACGGCCCAGAGTTTGCAGTGCAGCCATGCGAACGCCAAGGTGATGCTTTGAACAAGATGTGGCGATTTGAAAGAGACACGGGCATTTTTGCTCCTCGAATATATTGGCACTTGCGCCAGAGACACCAAACTGTACAAAAACCAACTCCGACACGAACGGACCAAACAGGCCAAAGCCCATCGGGACACGGAGACCACGACGTCCCCGACATCAAACGTGAAACTCTGGCCGGTCAAACAGGAGCCTGGGCGTGACGCGGGGCGCAGCTGCGACAACGTCCTTCTGCAGCAGCTTGAACAAGCCGGACCCAATCGGCATCGGCTGGCCCATGATGATGCACTCGGAGACGCCCTCAATCGGGTCGCGCTTGGCGTACCGCGCCGCGTCAAACAAGTGGTCGGTCGTCTTTTCAAACGACGCGAGCATGAGCGCCGAGTCCTTCATCTTCGACACGCCAAACCGCGTGATCCCGAGCACTTCACCGCGGTTGGTCATCGTATCGCCGAGCAGCATCACGTGCCGCGGATCAATCGTCATGCCGTGGCTCTTCATCGTGTTCTGAATCTCGTCAATGATCGTATTGCGCGCCGCCTCGATGCCGAGCACCTGCTGCACCTCCATGATGTGGTTCGACCGCGTCTCCTTGCCGTCGACGCCGTCCGTGTTCATGACAAACCGCAGCCCGTAACCCTCGGCGTGCAGCTTGAACTCGCCGCGCTCCTCGGATATCACGGCGCGGTTCACCGACGGGATCCCCTTGACAATGACCTCTGGCAGCAGCCGCTTGTACTGGTGCAGGTCGCGCATCGACTTGGCGTGGATTCTGATCTGGTTGGGCGGCTGCACGGCAATCTGATCGGTCGTCAGCTTGAGCGCCTTCGTCCCGAGAATCGCGTTGCACATCGTGTACAAGTCGACCTCGAGCTGCAGCTTGGCGACCGTCGCCAAGTCAATCTCGACGAGCAAGTGCGCGCCCTGCTCCGTGTAGTTGATCTCCATGAAGTGCGTCACGTCGCCGAGCAGTGTCTTTTCGACACGGCCCTTGACAATGCGCGCGGCCAGCTCCGAGTGCGCGGGGCCCTTGCCGATGGTCTTGACCTTAACCTTGGCCTTGCGGGTCGCCGCCGCGCCCATGTCCTTCTTTTCCGACTCGAGCTTGGCCGTGATGATGGGCGTCGAAATCGTCTTGGCCGCGTTGATAATCTCCTTGATGCGCGGCACACCGAGCGTTACGTTCATACTCGCGACACCGGCGAAATGGAACGTCTTGAGCGTCATTTGCGTGCCGGGCTCGCCAATACTCTGTGCGCCGACGGCGCCGACGGCCGTACCCGGTTCCATGATGGCGTTGAGGTACTTGCGCTTGCAAATGGCCAGGAACGCGTCGAGCTGCCGCTGCGTGAGCGGATGCACCTTGGCCACGTACTCGCGCAAGTTGGACTTGAGCAGCGCGCGGCGCGGTGCGACCACCTGGTCCTCGATAAACGACCGCAGCTCGTCGACAAACTCGACCTTTTGCACGTCGTCGCCCGTGCCCATGACCGACACGTCGTCGAGTTCCATGAAATCGGGCCGGAGTCCGTGCGTGTGCAGGTGCCGCTTCCACCCGGGCTCGGACGTGACGGCAAGCACGCGCGTCGTGATCTCGTCGGGCAAAAGCGCGCGGTCGCCCTTGGCGCGGGCAATGTTCATCGCGTGCTGCAGGTTGCGGTGGAACGCGACGGGCTGGTTGTCGCCCTCGATCGTCGTCGGGTCGAGACTGTCGTCGCCGTACTCGAACTGCACGATGGCCTTGGTCGCGCTGCGCACAGTCCCGTCGTAGTGCACCGTCAGGTCCTCGAGCGCCTTCATGAGACGGCGCTGCATGTACCCGGTCTCGGCGGCTGTCAGAGGTGGCAGTAATGCGTTAGTGTGCGGAGCGGAATTGGCCGAGTCGCAAAGAAAACGCACTCTTGACGGCCGTATCGACGAGCCCCTCACGACCCGAGACTGCGTGGAAGAAGAACTCGGTCGGCGTCAACCCCGTGTAAAACGAGTTGCGCACAAACCCCTTGGCCGCCGGCTCCTTGGAGTGCTTGTGAAAGTGCGGCAGCGTGCGGTCCTCGAACCCGGACCCGACACGCGACCCGCCCACAATCTGCTGCCCGACGCACACGACCATTTGGCACACGTTGATCTTGGACCCTTTCGAACCGCACAGCGACATGATCAGCGGCGCGTTGTGCTTGTTGAGCTCGGTCATGCAAATCTGGCCGGCATCGTCGCGAATCTTGCTGAGAATGCCCGAAATCTTGGACTCAAGCGTCTGCTCAATGTTACACCCGGGCTGGTTCTCGAGCTTGCCGAGCTTGGCCTGCACAATCAGTTCGTCGCACCGATTATACCCGTTTGTTACGAGATCGGCCTTGCGGTCCGTCAGCGCCTTGGATGGCTGCACGTCGTTGATCCCAATCGAGAACCCGCGCGTGCCGAGCCACCGCGCGCACAGCTTGGCGAGCCGGTTCATGCACTCGGCCGCACGTTCCGGACCATAGTCGCGCAGCAGCACGTAGAAGACCGAGTTCTTGTTACCGTCGCCGACCACGGCCTTGTCCCAGGCGCCGCACATGACGTCCGAGTTGTCGATAACGAGCCACGCGTCCTTCGGGCACAGGTCCGGGTGCGGGATCTTGCTATAGTCGCGCGTCTTGGCCTCGAGGTTGACGCGCACGTCGCACTGCTTGTTGGGCCGGAGCAACAGCGAGAGCAGCTGCTTGCCCGTCCACAGCCGGCACGGCTTGATGATGGCCGGCGGCGGCAAATCGAAACGAATGTCGGACCCCATGGCCATCAGGAACTGGGACAGCTCGTGCCGCGTGAAGAAGGTGCTCTTGCGCGACATCAAGTACGACGCCGTGATGAAATCTTGCGTCGCGGCAATGATCGGCTCGCCGTTGCGCGGCGTGACGAGGTTGTGTTTGACGCCCATGAGCTCGCGCGCCTCAGCGCGTGCCTCCTCGGTCTGCGGCAAGTGCAAGTTCATTTCATCGCCGTCGAAATCGGCGTTGTAGGGTGTGCACACACACTCGTTGAACCGGAACGTGCGGTGCGGCAAGACCTTAGCGTAGTGCGCCATGATCGAGAGCTTGTGCAGCGACGGCTGCCGGTTGAAGAGCACAATGTCGCCGTCGTGCAAGTGCCGCTCGACCGTATCGCCGACGCGCAGCTTGGACGCGAGATGGTTGCGGTCGCCAAACTTGAGAAACTTCTTGAGACCGCTCTTCTCCGTCACGTAGTTGGCGCCTGGCCATTGTTCGGTCCCGTTGCGCACGCGCTCCCGCAGCATTTCAATGTTGGCCTCGGTGACGCGTTCCGGGTAGGTCAAAATCTTCGCCACGTGCTGGGGCACCCCGACTTGGTCGATGCGCAGGTTCGGGTCGGGCGAAATGACGGTACGGCCCGAGAAGTCCACGCGCTTGCCCGACAAGTTGCCGCGGAATCGACCTTGCTTGCCCTTAAGACGCTGCGACAGACCGCGCGCGCCCTTGTTCGCGGCCATGGAGAGCGGGATCCCGGGCATCTCACTGTTGATGTAGAGGCCGGCCGTGAGACTCATGAAGTCCCACAGCTCCTACACTCGGTCGAAGCAGAATTGCGGTGAGTCGGCATCCATCCAAGACCGACTTGAGTGAACTGAAAACGCCGAGTACGCACCATGTAGGTTGACATGGCCTCGCCCGCTCTTTTGGCCCTGCGAATCATGGCGTTGGTGTTGATGATCTCGGTCAACTTGATGGTCAAGTCGTCCTCGTTACTCGTGTTCGCGTCCTGAACGACCGACGGGCGAATCAGCCCTGGCGGGACCGGCAAGTAGGTCCAGAGGAACCGTTTCGGGTGCCCCTCGTCGGCGTCGAACCCAAGCAAGACCACGTCCTCGCTCGGGATCTTTTCAAACAGCTGGTAGACGGTCTCCGGGTCGAGTTCCTGCAGGACCTTGTTGATGTAGGGCGCCGTGCCCGGCACGCCGGCGGTCACGGCCTGGAACGTGGCGCGGTACGACTCCTGCTCCTCCTTGAGTTTCTTGGATCGGAACGGCTCGTGAACGATCTTGAGCGGACCAAACTTCTTGACGGTGCCATTGGGCGCGCGGCACGTCGGCTGTGGGCACGTCGTCTGCTTCTTGCACTCAGTGTTGAGCTCCTTGAGAATTTCTTGCCGCCGGCGCAAGTCGGGGCCCGCCATGGTGAGCTTGCGCAGGAGCGCGCGGCGCGCAACTTCGCCAAGCAGGACATGGCCGCAGCACTAGCGCATCGGACACGGCGTGATCGGTCAGCCATCGATCAACGCGGGACGATCGACGCGGGCGTGTGATACGAGGGGGTCGGTACCTTGCAAATGTTCTGTAGCGTCGTGATAATCGTGCGAAAGAAGCCGACGTGGAAGAGCGGCACGGCGAGCGGCACGTAGCCCCAGTGGCCCGGGCAATCGGCGAGGCCGCGGTTGCACGTGTCACACGTCGCCGCCTTTTCCGATGGACCCTAGTTTGGCGTGCGTGATAGGTCAACGGCTGCACCGGATCCGGATCACGTATGTGAGATGGGCAAAACGCGTCGATCTTGAACGTACCAGACGCCTGTCGAGCGGGCCGTTCGGGACAACGGAGCGGCGGCCGTCGGCAAACGAGTACGAGTCTTTGCACGAGATGGCCGTGACCGCGACCTTGGCAATCTCCTCTTGTCCATGGACGCCGAACCCAACTTCGCGACTGTAACGGGTGCGGCGCCGTCAGTCGTGCGAACTGCAAAACGCGCGTTGGTTGTGGTTGCGATGGACACGCACAGTAGCTTTGGGTTGTCGTCCAGGATCGGCTGGACCACCTTGCGGCCGCGCGACATGGTGGTAGAATCGGGCTCGGCGAGGCGGATCAAAAGTGGTGGAGGTGGTGGATCGGGAACGCGTTTAGAAGGTTGGTGGATCGACTCTGATAGAAATTGGGCTGGATCGGGAGGCTCGCGCGCGGGATCTTGTTGGAGCGGCCGCCTCGAAGCCAATGCGGGATGTCGTTGCGCGTGGTGCGCTCTCGTCGACGCGTCGTTTTGCGGGATTCGACGTGATCGCGGGTCGACGCCGATTCGTTTTCCGCGGCGCGGTTGTGTAGTCACGGTCAGGCCCACTCACCTGACTGGTTGCCAGAGTCACAACCTCACCATGTCGTTTTTCCTTGGTGCTCACGACTCGCCGTTAGCAAATGAGCGGCGAGGCACCTTATGCTGTCACCATGACGGCGGGTGGAAAGAAACGCGACCATGTCGCCCTCAACCCCGGTAACGCGGTCTATTACACCATCGCCCCCGTTGCGCCCCCATCCGCCGCCAACCCGACCCCGCCGCCGCCCATCGTCGATTTCGGGAACGGGAACTTGGTCTTGCACGTTGCACAAACGGGCCGCCATTTGCAGTACACTACATCATGAACGGAAAGCGGATCAGTTGGTCAAACTCCGCACGTTCGAACATGCTGCACTCGTTGAAATCTCGTACCGGACAGACAAACCGAGCAGACAAACCCCTCTGACACGATTTGCTGGTGACAGAAGCAAGCGGCGCGGAAGTCGACGCGCGTCGCCGTCGGAAGGGCCAGGTGCTTGCGCACGGTCGGCGGCGGGAGGAACGTGAACTACGCAATCCAGGAACGATGAGTGGCGCGCGGAGACAAAGAGTGCGGCATCGCGCGGTCGCGTACCATGAGGTGCTGGATCAACCCCATCGGATCGTCGAGCCCGAGGTAGACACCGCCCGTCAAATGCGCCGCCTGCTGCAGGAAAACCGAGTCGCCGTAGAGCTTGCACACGTCGATCGGAATGTCCTGTTCGGAGGTCGTGTGGATAGGGTGAGATAAAGCTTCGCGGAACCGACGGCGAAGGGTAGGAAAACACGAACGGCCTTTTGCGCCGAGAAGATCGTGTTCATGAGCGCAACATAGTGCGCGGGCGTATCGTGCGACGCCGACACGACGAGGAGGTGCGTCCGCACGGGCTGGTCCTTGGTCAATCGGTTCGCGTCTGTTCGGAGAGAACCCGCAAATGAGCATCGTTGCGACAACCGACTCAAGTCGCCCAGGGTGGAGACGTACAGCACAGGGCCTTGGAGAGCGCCGACGCGAGATTGCAGTGCAAGATCGTGTCTACGAAATGGATCCGTCAGGCGCCGTCCCAGTCCGAAGCGGCAAGCCAGAGTAAAACGTACCAACGTCGTTGCCCATGTTCGCGGCCTCGCGATCCATGAGATTCTTGATTCCGGTCATGAGCGTGTTGTTGGTCTGGAAGAACTGCTGGTAGGCCGTCGACCGCGCAAGATGCTGGTCTGGCGGTGCGGGTCGCGGGTACAGAAAGTCGCTACGGTACTCCGTCGCTGGTCAACCAGAAATCCGAGGCCACCACAGATCAATCGCTTGACCAACCTCGTGGTCGCACCAGCGCCAATCAACGCGAGCATGTTGTCGTGATTCAGAGCTAGGAACGCGTTCAGGAACACGCAAAGCTGGTCCAAGACGGTGCCAAGCTCGCCAATGTCATGGTTGTTCGATTGCCTCGGAACCCAGGCGCCAGCAGCACAGTCAAGCACCACGATCAGGAGCGACACGTCATCGCCGTCGCTGCCCACCACCGCGGACGCGGTGGTCACGGACGGACCACCTCGGAGCGACGGCGTGCCTGTCGACCCGGCCTTGGAGGAACCACGTGGCTTGATCAGGCCTTCCTCGGCGGCCATTGCAGGTCGAATGTAGTCGGCTTCACGCCGACTATCAGCTGATGCGCCATTTTCCATGATGTTGCGATGTGCGTTCGACCAGGGAAGCTCGTTGCAGGATGTTACAGGCCGTGAGATGTGTTGGTCGCTTGGTTCCTGGATTTGGCGCGAGTCGGTTGTTGAAGCAACAGGCGAGCAGGCTGGAACGCAAATGACTCGGTCCACGGTCAGGACAAATTTCGTACTTCATCGAGGCCCGGCCGTGTTTGTTTGACGGACTGCGAACTGATTGTGCACAAACAAGTTGACACGTGCAGGATCGCTCTGCGAGCATGCTCACGATCTGCATCACATCGACATGCATGAGCGACTGTCGCAAAGCGTTGCAAGCGCCCAACAGCGCTCTCAAAGCTTATGACTTCTGGAAATTCCAAGAACGATCGACATGGCCGCTTCACATTTCTAGTCACCGAAATCCAGTACGTGACAAAAGAATCATCAGCAAGGAAAAGTCTGCACAGCGAGCGTTGAGTCGACTTCAGCCTTGGCGCCAAAACTCGTGTGATTATACTGAAGCTGAATGCTTTCTGCTTGTCCGCTCACGTTGGTATCCATGCACCCTTGTGCGGCCCGAGCGTCAAGCAAAACAAAAGGGCATTCTCCTGCCCCTCCACATCACTGCAGCTCGGGTTGCTACAACAAAATATCCAGGTCCCCTGCCTCATGTCGCTCGATTTATCCCCATTCTCCCGCTCACGATCGCGTGGCTCCAACGATTCATGGATCGAAAAAACACCTGCCCATACTCCGGCACCAAGAAGCAATGCTTGAGCGCCCCGCGGAGTACGCCTCAGCCGCGCCAGCGCTGAGGTCACAAAAAGAGGAACAAGAGCGCCAGCGCTCACCAAGGGAATGGGGCGTGTCTCTTGCAAGTGAGCAAGCGTTATGCTGACTTTCTCATCCTGCACAGGAAGAGATGGGCCAACAATGTTAATGCCCAGGAAGCACAAGTTGGACTGATGCCGCTTCGACCAGGAACCAGATCCGAGCCTTCCTGTGGCTCGCGTAGCGCCTGGCCAGGACGATTTTTGATCACCTTTGGTCCAGCCACTTGGCCAGTTTCGTGCGTTTCCATCAGCAGTCTTCGCGTTGCTCGCCATATTGAGGGAGGCCTTGCGATATTGATCGTATGGTTTCTCGACGTTGGAGCATAGGTACTTCGCATGAGATCGTTGCCATGCAGTTTGCCGTGCATCTCATTAAAATTATCCTGCATGCTCATGTTGATGCTTCTATAGAGCCAGGCTGGGCAGGCTCTCGACGATGCGGATTGAATCACGCATCCCCGTTTCGCGACGCCCCGCACGCGACGGTATTGACGAGATGGATGCTGCCCCGTTTTACCAGAACGATGGCAGCATGCAGGCTGGCTTGGGAAGCGATACTTCTCGTCGGCAATCGACATCGGCCAAGAGAATCGACGGCTGGATGTGCGGCGTGGAGGGAAGTGTTGATTCTGAACGGGATGCATCAAAACGCACAACGACGCATTCATTCCATTCCCCGCGCACCAAACTATCAAACAACACTCGTTCCCGGTCCAGCGATCCTACCTATGCTTCAAAACGAGCCACGCCAAACAACACGCACACATCGCACTGCGCTCAAACTCACCCTCAGCACGCCCACCTTAGATCTCAGCAAGGTCGACCTCGCCGTACCGCCAAATCCCACGACGATCACGGCGCGCCTCGTCCATGGCATCCTGGAACGCGTCCATGAACGCCTGCGGCACGCGCGGGCCCTGCGGCACGTCACTCACCTGCTGCGCCTGCTGCTGCCCGCGGCCACCGCGGCCACCACGACCCGCCGTCGACACCGCCGCCGGCGCGGCACTCTTGCCCGTATCCAGCACGACGTACCCGTCGGCGAGCAAATCAGCATTAATCGATGTGCCGACATCCAATCCAATCGGGGACCCGGCATCCGGCCGCGCGGTGGCCGGATCAAACAGGGTCACCCAGACGGTGCCGCCCTTGACGAGATCCAAGTTGGCAATCAGTTTCTTGCCCTCGGTCAGGTCGCGGAGCCGGTCGAGCGCGTCGGCCGCGTCGTCGGCAAACGCGCCCGTTGCCGTGGGCGCGCGCACGTACGCGAGCCGCGCCTCCTGTGCCTGTGGCGGCAACTTGGTGAATTGCGACGGGAGAGCGCGGATATGCGTGGTCGCGGGCACAGTCTCGACGTTGCCGTAATCGTAGTAGACGACGGTCGCCGTGCCGTTACCGAAAGTCTTGCGCACGCGCGCGCGGTACCACTGGTTGTCGGCGGTGAACTTGGCCGACACGTGGTCGCCGGCCTTGAGCGGCGAGGGCGCCGCGGTGGCCGTGGCCGCGGGGGACGCGTGATACGCGGCAAACTGCGCCATCATGTTCTCGAGGTTCGCGACGGCGTCGGGCGCCATCGACTGCAGGTAGAAGTGCGCGGCGGTGACAATCTCGGAAACGGTCACAGGGGCCAAGTTCTTGGTGACCGTCGGCGCCGCGTCCGCGACCGAGAGCTGCTCGAGCTTCTTGGCAGCCTCCTTGGCCGCCGCCTCGCCCTCGGCCTCGTCGTCATCCTCCTCAAACGCCCACAGGCCCGCCTTCTCGGCCTTGGCCGTGCGCTCGGCCGCGTACAGCTGGTTCCCGTACGCCGACTGGTCAGCCGAGTACTCGTGAATCGACGCCCACCCCGGCCTCGAGCAGCGCGATGGCCAGGTTCTTCATCTTGCCCTGCGCGTCCCGGCACATGGACCGTCGCAATAAACGCGCCCGTCTTATCGACTGCATCCACCTCGATCTGCACGTCGCGCTGCATCGCCAGCGATGACGTCAGCGCCAAGGCCTCCTCGGCGCCCGGCTCGCCCTGCCGCGGGACGCGAATGCCCGCGAGAACCACGGCCAACTTGGCCGATTCGCGCGGGATCACGACGCGCAGCCGCGACCCGTTCACGACGTGTTCCGCGATCGCGTGCACGCGCTTGGCCCCGGCGCGCTGCAGGAACGGCAGGAACTGACGCGCCTTGGCGGGGGTCTCGGAGACGTCGTTGATCCGCGGCGCAGGGGGCGCGGGTTTACCCGAATGCACACCCTTGCCGGCCGCCTGCGCGGCGGCCTCCGCGGCAATCATCGCGTCGACGTCGCGCGCGCGCTGGTCCTCTTCGCCGCGGCGCGGGCGCTGGACGCAGGCCAACCCTTGCGCGATCAGTTCCACCGCGAGGTTGGTCCCGTCAGCGCCGGCAAGCGTGACGGTCGCGCACGTGCGTGCATCAAACTCGCCCTGCGCGGCGCGCGTGTAGTCGACATGCACGTCGACGTGTTTCCCGATCGCGCGCGTGCGCAGCCATTCGCGCGCGACATGCACGTACCCGGCCTCGGAACCGTCGCGGCGTGGGGCGCGGACCGACGAGAGCCACAACTTGATGTCGGTGTTGGTGTAGTTAGAGCGGACCTGGAGAACGTCCGGGCCCAGAATGCGCGTGACGGTGCCGGAAAAGCGCGTCGCCGATTGGGCCGTGGGAGTCGAGGCAGCGGCGGCGGTGCCGTTGTTGGTCGCACCGGCGGTAGGGCCCGTGTAGTCGGCCCACAGGTTCAGGCGGCGGTCCTTGGCGTACTGCTCGGCGGCGCGCAGCGGCGCGGGTCCGCCGGTGGCCGCGGCAGCGGTCCAGTCGTGCACCTTGGCGAGCCCCTCGCGCAGCAGGAAATGGGCAATGTTGCCGACCGGGTGCAGAACGGTCGCGAGCACGCCGTTCGACGTGTTTGGGCCCGGGACCACGTCCTCGGCCAGCAGCTGCACTTCACGCTGGAGCAGTCGGGCTTCGACAAAGTCGCGCGCGGCCTCGGCATAGGGTTCCGGCGCGTCGCTACCCTGCGGCTTGAGCATCGGCGCCTTGATCCCGGAGAAGGTGGTCCAGAGAAAATGGTGCGTGTGGCCATTGTCAAGCAGGACGCGGATCTTGACGCACCCGCCGTCGCGCACGTGTTCGACAATGCCGGTCAGCGTTTGGCCTTTGTATTGCTTGACGAACGCGGCCGGGTCGGTGGTCTGGATGAGCGTGATGGCGGGTGGGGACTTGTCGGACCAGAGACCGGTGCGCGCTTCTTGCGCGCGGCGCTGCGCTTCTTGGAGCAGGGCGTAGTCGCTATAGGTTTGTGATCAGTGAGTTTGTCGCGTTCACACACTCCTTGCACCACCCACCGACAAGAGAGAAAATTAAATGCGTACATGGGCAGAGCCGACCGCGGCGGCTCGTCCCTCAACTTCACGCACCCGCGCTGCAGCGAGAGGAGCGCGACATTAACCCACTCGCGCGTCTTGGGCGACATGGCGTAGACCGAGCAAAACTCGCGGCCAGTTGTCGGGTTCGAGTAGTCGACGCGCAGAGCAATGTCCTTTCCGACCAGAACTCGGCGCATGGTCTCGCGCGCGTCGTAGGCGTAGGGCTCGTCATTGGCTTGGCCGCGCTTGGACGAGGCGAGCCGAGGCGAGATCAGGTAGGCAAGCGAGACGGTGCGTTCCGAGTTTGGCGGGGCGGTCGCGGATTCCTTGAGCACCAGCGAGTCGCCCGAGAGAACGCACTTGACAAAGGCGCGCGAGGTACCGGCGGGCGGGGCGGAAGCGTCGTGGGCGGGCATGGTGGTCGGTGGTCGGGAAAAGAGGGAGCGGCACGTCGGATCGTGAGCGGGGACGTGTCGTGCGGGCCGTGGGGGCACTTGGAAGCGTGGTCGACGGCGGCAGATTCGAGTTCGGCGTTGTTGGGCGTCGTGGGCGTCGGTGGAGACGGACTGTGTGGGTGGTCGCTGGGCGTCGGGGATGGCGAGCTTGGCTGCGATGGCTCCAGTCCTCTCTGGCGGTTCGTGATCAAAGCGGCGATCCGCCGAAACGCGTGGTCGTCACCTGACTGCTCACCGCAAGAGCCGACACGTTTCACCTGCCACACCTGTCAAGCCCAATCTGTCACGCCCTTTGCACGTGCTCCGCCGCGAGACGTTGCCCAAATGTGCACGTTGCCCAAAAGTGTCCCGCGCTTCCATCTGTCTTGCCGGCCGACCTCGTGCAGCCGCATTTACGCTCACGCTGCGCCGTCCAACCGCCGCATCGGCCAACCAACTGCCCGCACCCGCATCCTGCCCCCGCGCTCCGCTCTGCCGATCGCCACCGCCCAGCCTCCTTGCTCTACAACCCACCGTCTTCGTCCCGCCTCTCATCGATACCGTCGAACCGTGCCGCGCTGCACCGCCGCTTGCTCCTCCGCTCCCTTGCACCGTACCCCCCGTACCAAACCGCCACCATGGCTGCCGCCCCGCCGTGCCTGACCGCGATCGAGCGCGAAGAGCGCCTCGAGCACCTCTTTGTCGCGTTTGCGACGTTCGGCGCGCCGCGCACCGCGGTTCCGGGCCTCGCGCAGGCCGACGCCGACGTACCTTTCCACCTCCCCACCCCTCCCACCTGCCATCGGCCCCCTCCTCACCCACCCACACCGACGGTAGATCACCATGGACTCGACCCGGGTGGGGTCAAGTTCTTCAAAGACCTGAACCTCCCTCTCGCCCCCCAACTTCTCCACGACCGACCTCGACCTGATCTTCAACAAGGCCAAGGTTCATTTCCGCCGGCAAGACCGTAAGCTCAGCTACGACGCGTTCCTTTACGCATTGAAACTGGCCGCGTTTGCCAAGTATGGCGGGAAACCCGCGTCCGACCCGACCGACCCGCTCGCGGCGATCGCCGAACAAGCGATTCTCGAAAATCTCGTCTCGGATATCTGCGCGACGGGGATCCTCGCGCCGGTCGTGCGCAGTACCGCGGCGGATTCGGTGGCGCCGTTCTCGGCGGCCGCGACGGGCCCGTGCGGCGACGCGTCGGGGGCGCCGCGCCGGTCGCGGTCGACGCACCAGTTGCACGACCCGTCCACGAAACTCGCGACGAGTTCCTCGAAGAGCGCGTCGCGCGCGAATTTGGGCAGTACCGGCGGGTCGGCGTCGACGCGCGGGTCGCGGAGTAACCTGATGGCCGCGACCGCCGCGTCGGCCGCGCACGCATCCGCGAGCACCAGATCCCGGCCGGCGAGTCGCGCCGGGTCGCGGACGAACTTGGCGGGTGCCGGGTCAAAGCACGAGTTGGGTTCGGTCGAGTTTACGCCAACGGTGCCGTCGATTCCGAAGGGGTCGGTCTTTGACCGGCTGACGAACCCGTCCAAGTACACAGGCACGCACAAGGAGCGGTTTGATCCGGCGACGGGCAAAGGCCGCGGGCTCGCCGGTCGGTCGCAGGAGAATTTGGGGACGAAGCCGCTGGATAAGCTGGTGCATCGGTCGTAGAGAGAAGACGAGGACTGAGAGGATGGAGATAAGTGAGACTTGGTGGGTGAGCTTAGACTGGGGCGTTTGCGATGAAATACAAGCTTTCGTGCGACCTGACATCCTCCAAGGAGAGATAAACCAAAAATCGATCACCACTGCCAATCTACACCCTCTTCCGCACTCGCGATGGACCCTACACGCTCTCCACATCCTCCACCAGCATCAAGCACACCTTCCATGCGGCTCCTGGCACCGGCTTCGGCAACAAACTCGCCCTCCCCACCTCGACCATCCTCCTCAAGTACGCTCCCGCGATTTTCCGGCGCAGCGCGACCTGCTCGTCCTTCAACGTCGGCACCCACCCCTTCTTCTTTCTCCTCACCATTCCCACATCTTCCTCGACGCCCGAATCCGCAACCCCACCGTCGGGCCTTCCGGCCTCGATCCACGCACACAACGTCTGCACGCCCGCATGAGAATTCGTCAAGTAGTTCCACACCTTATCCACGCGGTACGCCTGCATCGGCGCGTACTGCACGAAAAAGGCCGGCATGCGCGTCGCGCACCGACAGGTGCGAGACGTACTCAGCCAGATCGATCTCCGCGGTAGGGATGGCCGAGTCGAGGTCCGCGGCAGCCGCACGCGGGGACGACGCGTGCGGCAGCGTGCAGAACTTGTAGTAGGTGCCGGCGTCGGCCATGGCGAGGACCGTCGTCGCGTCGCCCTCCTCCTCCTCGTCGTCGTCGTCGTCGAGCAGCTCCTCGTGCCCGGTTTCGGCGTCGTCGAACGTGAACGGCGGGAGGTCGTCGTCGACCTCGTCCCCGTCGTCGTCCTCCATACTCACCTGCGCGCGTAACTCGGCACGAATCTTGGCATATCCCCGGGGCGCCGGCCGCCCCATCGGTTTCTTTTCCGACTTGACCGTTGCGTACGCGCGGAGCGCCCCCGCCGTGAACAACGCGTCGAGCAAGCGTGCGACGAGCCGGTGCGTCGTCTCGGTCGGCTGGTCGTTGAGCCATGGGCGCAGCGCCGGGTAGTTGGTCAGGCACCACGCGACGACCGAGGGCACGGGGAAGAGCGTGTAGGGCGCGAATGCGCGCGTCAGGGTCGAGGTGGATCTTGTCGAAGCGGCACATGGTGCAGGACGTTGGCGAGGGTCTGCGGACCGAG
>GG745337.1:48703-75145 GCA_000151295.1 Allomyces macrogynus ATCC 38327 | reverse complement strand
CCGCTGCAGTACGTCGAGGTGCATTACCGCGGCCGCGGCGAGGACCAGCCGGTGGACGTGGTACTGGTCGGCAAAGAGGGTCACCGTTTGATTCGGGCGGTATCAGTATCAAGCCGTCCGCGGGGGATGGCGATGATGAAAGGTCCGTTTCCGATTCGTTTTCGGTTTTGTTTTCACACTCCCCACCCCCACTCACCACCCAATTTCCTGGTTTCTAGGGGCGATTATGGGGGGGGGCCGCGACCGTCCTGTCGGCCGTGCACGGCCTCGCGCGGCTCGGCACGCGCGTCAACGTGACCGCCCTGATCCCGCTCTGCGAGAACATGCCCTCGTCGTCGGCGACCAAACCCGGCGACGTGGTCCGTGCCGCCAACGGGCTGACCATCGAAATCGACAACACCGACGCCGAAGGCCGCCTTTTGCTCGGCGACGCCCTCTTCCACGCGACCTCCTTCCACGCGCGGTCCGCAATCATTGACGTGGCCACGCTGACCGGCGCCATGGACGTGGCGCTCGGCCGGCAGTACTCGGGCGTCTTCACCAACTCGGACGCGCTGTGGATGCGGTTCGCGCGCGCCGCGCGGGTGACCGGGGATAAGGCCTGGCGCATGCCGCTGGACGACGGGTACCTCGACGCAATGAAGTCGCATGTCGCCGACTTGAAGAACGCGGGCGACCGGTCGGCGGGCGCGTGCACGGCGGCGATTTTCCTGAAACAGTTCCTTGCACCGGCGGATCCGGAGGTCGGGACGGCCAAGGTCGAGGGTGAAGAGGAGACGCATCCGGTCGTACAGGCAGGCCGCGCGCCGACGTGGGCACATGTGGATATTGCCGGGGTCATGCATTATGGTGCGGCCGAGGGGGTGTATAACGTGAAGGGGATGTCAGGTCGGCCGACGCGGTTGTTGATGGAGTTGGTGCGGCTCGTGGGCGAGGAGCCGATTGTCGAGGAGGGGTCGGAGGGCGTGGATGCGTAGGGTTCTGTTGTGGTTGAGATGCAACAGATGATGCAAAAGTCTTGTCTTCTGTCACTGGTGCAATCACAGCATTTTCAGCAAATGTCATCGCTCAGCTGTTACATTGCATGGCCTGAAGCCATCATGGTAGAGCTCAAACATGACACGAGCAACCCGTCGTCAACATCTCGTCATCAGCGATGCGGCACGATGTGGACGCGGTATGCCAGATCGTGATGCGTTCGTCTTTCAGGCCAAACGTGAGCAAGCAGCATGGATGTCCAAAAGCAGGATTGTCACAGCTCACATGTCCTTGACGCGAGCCACAATCCCACGGCGATTCGTTGATGTGCTGGTGTCATGATTCCGCTAAAGAGAAGCACCACTGACCAACCACACGGGACCAGCAACACCGCGCTCGCCATCTGAGTCCGCACCACGCACGCTCTACGACCACGAACCGCACACGTCTCGGCGCGACGGTCGGCACCAGAACCACGTTTCGCGGGTCTCCATCACCAGCCAAGCCCAACCTGTCGGCTTCCGACCCGCCCGCAGAACGATGGCGCTCGCACCTGATCGATTTATTCTCCCGATTTCGCACCGCTCCAGCTCGACGCGCTTCTCTCAACCATGACCGGCCCGCCAACCAACTCCTTTCGCAACCTCCCTTCTCCCACGCGACCCCCGTGCCCGAAGCGACCACAGTGCCCATCACGTTTGTCGAAACGCAAGTGACGCCCGAGCAGTGCGCCGCCGCTGCCGCGCGGATCGAGACGGAGGTCCAGCGCAGCATGTCACGGACAGGTCGCGACGAGTTCCGCATCGCTCATATCATTTTCGGCACGGACCGGACGTGCGGCGACGACGGGTCCTCGACCCGCCCGGGCGGCGACGCGGCCGCGTTCGTGTACCACCGTGGATTGCTCTACAAGCTCGAGTTCACGCTCGACGACGACGAGGCGCGCCGTCACAAGAGCGTGCATTTTGCGTCGGGCGAGGGGCTCAGCGACCGCGGTGTACGTGTTTATCATCACGTTCTTTGCTGGCGACATTGCGCTACGGGAGACGTGTGCGCAGGACCAAGGCGGCGAGGGTGTGGGGTCTGCGCATGACTTCCAAGACTTGGATCTGCAGCAGACGCACGACGACCATGACGACGGCACGTCGCCGGCATACGAGTAGAGCGCGTGCTCTTGGACGTGGACATGAGGGGTCGCTTGTCGTCCCCACTGGTCGTGGACATTTGTCGGTCGTGACCGCTTGTCATTGGCGGTCGACGCTGTTTGGTGTTGAGGTTTGTCTTTTGTTGTGGAAGGCATTGGCATGTTTGATTTAAAGAGCTGAAAACCTCAAGGCAAGCAACCGATCCAATTTTTGGGCACTTGCTGATGGAGGCCGAGATGTCATGCCAATTCGCATCATGTTGTGACTCCCACTCGCGTCTGAGGAGCTGGTAGTCTTGCTCAACAGATGGCACCATCACCACTTTGGTTTTCTCCAACTTGCACTGACTTTGATGCGGCTCGTCATTATGGCACCAAAACGGAGCAGTGCACATGGTATTTCCCGGCCCTTTAAACGTTTTCCGCATGCATCCCCATAGCGACAATGTTGACCACTTCCTGGTCTCTCTGTGCACATGACATGACCAACAGCCTTCTGCAGCACCATGCTCATGCATGTCCACTACTCTGGCGCCAGCCTTGCAGCATGCGACGCACTTTGACAATTTAGTCCAGGATGGAAGCGACATGATTGAGCTGGACAATGTGTGGTCATGGTCCAAGGTCAAGTTTGGCACCCAACAGGTGTTTGATGCTGACCTGATGCTCATGATTGTGCTCTACCCACAACCAATTCTCGGCCAGTGGCTCGACTACCTGCTTCTTGACGTTCCGGACGTTCATTCTCTCACGCAGCGTGATTCGTCGTTCAAGATCACATGCTGCTCAACGTTTCATTTCAATGTGCAGCTGTTTCTGCACCAGGTGGTGTTGCACACCAACCAACCAACCAGCTGGACCTCCTCCTAACTATGTTGCAACTGAACTTGATGCGCAGCTTCCATTTGCAGTCCATCAAGCTCAGCATGGGCAGAGGCTTTATGTCCATGCTTGACGTTGATTGGAATGATTGCTTTGCCCAGGCCATTCCATGGGCAAACCTCTAAGTCGCTGATTTTTTCACTGATTCAGCCAATCAGTTGCTTCTTGTGGTGAACCACATTGATATGTCCTCTCATGTCAAGACACTGGCTCTCTCTCATCAATGGGCGGGTGACGATGATCTGGAGCAGGACATGCTTGTGCAGTTCCCACACAGCAGTGGAGACTCTCAAGCTGCACTTTTGCATCACCAACCAGAGTGCACAGGGCTTGGCTGTGTCGCCATTTCTGCATCTGAAGCGCTTTGATGCCAGCGGATTTGTTGCCATATTTGCCCTTGCCATTTCTCACCACAATTTGTGCTGACGCTACCCAAACTTGACCTGTATTACCAGGACATGATGTCCTGCCAGGCTGAAGTGCTGGCCTCAATCGTGTGTCCAAGCACCTTGCTTGACTCTGTTCCAGCTGGTCGCAGTCTCTTGTTGTGCACATGTCTGGCAGCAGCAAGGCCCAGGGGAAGGTGGCGCTCCCTGGGTTCTGCTACATGATGACCAATGTGGATTTGTACTGGCTCCTGCACTTGGCTGTGGAGGAGTGATCCTCACATGCTTTCAGCTGCTCCAGCCACTGAAATCCGTGGGCCATATGTGAGTGTGATGGTATTGTCAGTGATGGTTATATGTTTGAATTTGTCACAAGTGCCTTCCTTGGTCTGTGGGTCGCATTTCTATTGCATGTGGAACAGACCATTCCTACATAACTCTGGGGTGCCCCAGGTGGCTTACCCCAAAATTGCATGTTGTTATTCACATGCATGACCACCTTCACTGCCCCACTGCTCATTGGAGGAATGGTCTATTGCCCACTTCATAAGTCAATTCTGTTCTTACATGCTCCTGCAGGTGCCCTTGTGGCATCAAAAGAGCTGAATACATGGGTTTGTGCATATTACCTACCCAATGAAATTTTGGAAAGAAGGGCTCTGCTGGCATTTGCTGATGTTTTCACGCCTGCATGCTCAAAGACCACCACTGGAATTCGATGGACAAAGTCTGATCCATTCTGGCTGGATGAAGACAAAGATGCTGATTCTTGTGCGTGGAAACTCCCACACAAACATTGAAGCAGATCCTCCCAACATGCTTAAAAAACAACATGTATGATCCCTGTAGTGAGCCAAAAAGGCCGCATCTGCTCCCCCTTTCCAACTCTCAGCACAACTCTGGTTGCAATGCCCACCCACTGTGTCATCCCCAGCCAGGGTCTGGGGTTGCTGCTGCTGACACACAGGACAAACGTCCGAGTTCGTCATTGTTGCTGCTTCGAGCCATTCAGGATTACCTTCAACGCCTTGCCTGCACAACTGTCAGTCAATCTCTGGTTGCAACGCCCACTCCCCCCCCCCCCCATGTCATACCCAGCCAAGTGACCTGGGGTAGCTGCTGCAGACACCTGGGACAAGCGTCCGAATTTGTCATTGATGGTCGTTCGAGTCTTTGCAGGTTCGATCACATTGAGTCTTTGCAGGTTCGATCACATTGAGTCTTTGCAGGTTCGATCACATTGCTGAGGCTCCTTATCCCAGACAGAACCTAATGGTCACACAAGGCCTGTCATGTCTACCAAAAGTGCTTGTTTGTCAGACACGAAACCGATCACCTACACTGGCCTTGAAATTGCCTGCATTGCAATTCAACATATCCTTGTGGTGGATGAGACTCTTTTCCATTTGACGAGTCTAGCGCGCGCGGGCTTATCTGGAAATGGATCAGGTCTTAGCTGGAGCTGAGAGGCTGTTAAACGTGTTCCATTGCCTCGTTTCTAGTCGTTGGGCCATGCCTCTTGATCGACGATTGTGATGCGTGACCGCAAACCTGAAGGTTGTGACGATTCCTGAGCAGCGAACCAAAACATTGCGGCTACAAAAATCCAAAATCAAGTGCAAATCCCTCGACCATCCACAATACCCGACGAGGTTAGGGAATCAATCCATCAATGTGCCTTGCGCGCCGAGAGCTTGGCGAACAGTTCGTTGCGCATCAGGCTCTCCTTGGCGACGGCCGCGAGGTCGCGCTCGGACCGCACGTCGTTGACAATGTCGCGCGTCTTGTCAAAGTAGACGTTTTTCAAGGCGTCGCGCAGCTTGAACTCCATGTCCTCGACCATGCGCCCGAGGTTGGCGACGTGCGCGCCCTTGTCGTCGACGACCATGTCCTTTTCCTCCTGTTCAAGGTGGGGAAGAGTAAGGGGGAAGGTCAGCGATCCGGTTAGCGTCGAAGGCGATGGACGGGGATGCGACGCACCTGGCGCGTGAGCGATCCCGACAGGTTGATGGACCCGGGCGTGTCGTTGGCGGTCGAGCCGGCGAGCGAGAGCAAAACGGTCGAGGTCAGCTTGTAGTGTGCGACGCGGTTCTGGTGCTCGACGACCTCAAAAACGTGAATCGAGTCCCAGGCGGCGCTGGTGCCCTCGGCGTCGGTGGCTACACGGAATTGCCACAAGTCAGTTTCGGCCAATCTGGTCTCCTCCACACGCACGAAAAGCGAAAGCCTACTCTTCTTGATCAGCACGACGCACGCGAACCCCTCGTCGAGGTCCCACATGTAGACGGAGCTGACACCACCCTCAAAGTAGAGCTCGCGGTACGTGTCGAACGCGGCATTGGCGGCCTCCTCGAGTTTGCGCAAGTCGGGCGAGGGCACAGCGCCGTCGGGCAAGGGCGGGTCGTACTCGTTCGACCACGGCGACCGGTAACTGTCGCCGTCACGGTTATAGTCGCAGATAAGGTAGGCGCGGCCCGAGGCGGCGCACGTCAGCGTCTTGAGCGGCTGGTCGACCGACGAGAGCAGATCCTCAGTCAAGTCCGGCACGAGGTCGACGACGCGCGCGAGGTTGGCCTCGACGTGCTGCGGCGGCAACCGCCGCATCAGATCGAGCGCACAGTCGAGCTGCTCGGGCTACATGGCAGGGCGAGTGGCCAGGGCAAGGCGTGTCGGCGGTGCGGTCGCGTGAGCGGTGGCGCCCATGCTGGGATGCTGGTACGGCGCGTGGGAGGGCCGGGCTGGCAGGCGCGCACCATCTTGCTGGATCAAGCGCGGGATGTTCTGGTGCTGCGGGCAGTCGCAATGTCGGGGTGTGCCGATTGCGTTGTGCCGAGGTGTTGACGATGTCGCTGGTCGGGATGGCGGTGGCGATGCGGTGTGGTCAAGACGCGCTTTGGCTGGGCACGTGCTCCCGACGCTTGTGACATTCGAGATTCCACCGCATGCTTGTCCACGTCACACATTTGCGTGACCGCGTGTTGCATCCACTCTGCACCAACCCAGCCAGAAGGGCCCAGCACGGCCCAGCGCGACTCGAGCACGGTGGAGCGCCGGCCGGTTAGAGTGCAAATCAGGAATCTCGACGCATGAGCTTGATCTTCCACTCAACAAGCACTGGCAGCTAATCGTCTATCACATTGTCGGACGGCCCCTCCGGCAACGAAAGAGGACGCGATTGCACAAAAACATCAACCCTCGGAAATAATATCGTAATATTCCTCCTATTGCACATGCGCCAGGCCGGGGATAATGCCCATGTCACTATTCATACCTCATCCACTTCAACGTTGTACGTACTGTACGTCTGGAGACACGACAGCGACAGCATTGCTCAACCACGCACGCGCCCCAGTCGTCGCCGTCATCGGCATCGTCGTTGTCGCCGTCATCGACATCCGCCAGCCAAAACAGCGGTCCAGCGACTTCGTCGCCCTCGATCAGGCAGCGCAGCGCCACGTCGTCCTTGAAATACCCCATGATGAACACTGTAATCGCTTGCATTGCAGGATCATTGGTACCGCCGTCATTGCCCATGCCAAACTCAACACTGCCGTGGCGGCGCGCTTCCTCGTCGCTCAGAGTGAATATAACAGGAAATGGAGGTTTCCAAAATGGGTAGACACCATCGCCTGGACACCCGGCCGAATATGCTGTCCGTTGACATTTGGCATGAGTTCCACGTCCGAAAGCCGGAAAATCGAGCCCATTGGACGGTCCAACTCGGCAACGAACTGGCTGACGGCGTTTTCGCGCTGCTCGGGCGTCAAGTCGTCGTTGAACACAACAGGGACAATGGCTGCTTGCTGGGCGGTGATGCGAAAACAACTGGCGTTTGTGTGGGTGCATTTTGATCCATGGCTGGAGGAAATGACAAATGGGAGAGCACGACGGTCCAAAGAACACAGACGGTGTTGACGTTGGTGTCGCAATTGATTTGTGGGAGGTTGGTGAAGCTGGTACTCTAATGGTTGGGCGCGCAGGTGAGCTGACAGCAAAGGCCACGTCGTGACGGGAGCGCCGGAGCGTGCAGGTGGCAGCGTTCAACGTCAACGTGCACAGCTCGCGCGTTTATTGACGACTCGTCGAAAGTTGATGGAGTGGAATGAGCTGAGCGAAGACACAAACGCTCAATCATTCGGCTCACACCATGGATGCTGAAACCAGCGAAATTATGAGAAACAAAGCGAGTCGGTCCAAAATTGCAATCATGTTTACGAACAAGCCAGCTGAATCTCTCAACGCTACGCTTCCTCGCCCATGTCCACATCCTGCCGTTCTTTCTGCGCAGCGGCAGCAGCAGCGGCGGCCTCCTCTCGCTGCCGTTGCGCCGCGACCGCGGCCGCCGCGAGGGCGCCCGCAGCAACGCTGTCCGGGTTGATGGCAATCGCGCGCGTGCACTGGTCAGGCTTGTAGATCCCGACGAGCCGGTCGGCTAGCTCAAACATGTGGTGGCGGAGCGAAATAATGACAAACTGGGCGCGCGGTGTGCCGGCGGCGCCCGTCGCGTGCGCGCGCAAATAGTGCGCAATGATCGACACGTTGCGGAAATCGAGCGCCGCGTCAATCTCGTCGAGCACGTAAAGCGGCGTGGGACGGTACCCATGCAGAGCAAACA
Source organism: Allomyces macrogynus ATCC 38327 (assembly GCA_000151295.1). Lineage (NCBI taxonomy): Eukaryota > Fungi > Blastocladiomycota > Blastocladiomycetes > Blastocladiales > Blastocladiaceae > Allomyces > Allomyces macrogynus. Next base: position 67,140 of record GG745337.1, on the reverse strand, counting down.
CGAGCGCGAGCGACGCGAGCGTGCGCTCGCCGCCCGACAGATTTGCTATCTGCTTCCACGACTTACGCGGCGGCATGACCGAAAACACGAGCCCTTCGGCAAACGGATCCATCGAGTCGACCAGTTCGAGCTCGGCGTTACCGCCGGCCGTGATCAGCGTGTACATTTCTTTGAGCCGCGCGGAAATGTCGGCGTACCCGGCCAAAAACTGCAACAGCCGCGTTTTCTTGAGCTCCTCGGTCGTGCGTTTGTGCGTGTCGCGGTTCGCCTCGACCGCGGCCAAATCGCGCGCACGCGCCGCGTGGTCCTCGGCGCGGGCGCTGTACTCGTCCAGGACTGAGAGATTGACGGTCGTTTGGGCGAGCTCGGCCGATAAGCGCTTGATCTGTTGGTGAAGCGCATGCTCGTCCTCGACAGGCTCGCCGTCGTCCTCATCCACCTCCATTGGCTCACCACCCGCCGCTGCCGCGCCGTCGGACGGTGCTGGTGCGGCCTCGTCCATGACAACATCCTGGGCGTCGGCCGAAGCGGCCGCGGCAGGCCCGGCGGCGAGTGCGGGAGCTGGTTCGGTCGCGTCTTGGGCTTCCTTGCCTCGGCCGCGGCGGTCGCGGCCTTGATCGCGGCCTGGACGTCAGCGAGCTTGGCGCGCCACTGCTTGACGTGGTGTTCGCCAGTCTGGATCTTGGCCTGCAAATCCTCGATCGTAGCCACGAGCTCGGCGCGCTCGCGCGCGTGCTTGGCAAACACTTCCTCGCGCGCGCGCAGGTCCTTGGTCAGCTCGTCGTGCAGTTCCGTCGCGTCGTCGACGCCACTCTGCGCCGCTTCCAGCCAGTTGGTGACATCGAGCGCCTTGGCAGTCACGTCGTCGAGCTGTTGTGCGAGCGCGGTCATTTCCTGCTCAGCCGCGGCCATATCCTCGTCACACTGCGCCATGGTCGCTTGTGCGGCGGCGGCCTGCTTCTCGGCTTGCTTGTACTGCACCTGCGCGGTCGCGGCCTTGCGCGCAAGCTGCTCGGCGGTTCTCGCGTAATCCTGCGCCTGCGTACGCGCGACCTTGTACTCGATCCCGCCGACGTCGTCAATCTTGGCCTGCAAGTTGGCCACGGCCGCCTCAAGCTCCTGCGCCTTGGCCTGCACTTTGGCCAACTCGGTCTCGATCTTGGCCGCTTCCTTGTCGAGCGCCTTGATCTTCGCCTCACCCGTCTCATCGGCCTGGCTCTTTCTGGCCTTGCCGCCGCGCTTGCCGGAACCCACCGCGGCCTGGTCAGCGGTCGCGAGTTCTGCCACGACCTGGTTCAAATCGCGCTCGACCTGCTCGAGCTCCACATTCCCCTTCATTGCCGCGCGCTCGGCCGCAGCCGCGGCACGGTGCAGCTCGCTGACTTGCTGCGTGAGCGCGTCGTGCTCGTGCGAGACTTGCGCGAGCGCATGCGCCGCGGCATCGCGTTCCTGCTCGAGCCGCGCGACCGTCGCCTCGTCCACCTCGTCCTCGTCCCCACTCTGCTGCGCGTTGCGGCCGTCGGCGAGCTTCATTCGGCCGCGCGAAACGTAGTTCCCACCGCCCGACATGGCACCGGACGCCTCGATCAACTGCCCGCCGAGCGTGACGACGCGCCACCGCTGGCGCCCGGAACACGCCGTGTACGCGATCCGGTTCGCATGGTCGAGGTCCTCGGCGACCAACGTATCCCGCATCGCGTGGTACATGGCCGGCGCATATTTCGAATCGCGGCACGTCACGAGATCAAACAGCCGCGGCGCGTTCTCTGGCGTCTTGATGGGTCGCGTGTCGTAGTTGGGCAACTTGTCGAGGCACACGAATGACGCGCGCCCGAGCCGGTTCGTGCGCAAAAACTCGAGACATGCCTGCGCGGTGCTGACCTTGTCGACGACAATCATGTCGAGCGACCCACCCGCGGCCGTCGAGACGGCCACGTCGTACCGTGCGTCAATCGTGCCGAGATTCCCGAGTCGGTCGGCGAGCCCGGGCCAACGTTGGGACCGCTGCGCGCGGAGGGTGCCGAGCACGTCGCCACGGTTGCGGGTCGCGCGCGTCGACGCGAGCGCTTCCTCAGCGCGGGTGCGTGCTTGTTGAGCTGTGGTACGCGCCATCTGCTGAGCCGCCGCGACCTCGGCGAGACGAGCGCGAGCGGCCTGATGCGCGGTACTCGTTTGTGTGCGCTCGGCCTGCAACGTGGCCGTCGATGCCACCAGCTCGGTGCGGCGCGCCTCGAGCTCCTCGCGCCTCGCCGTCAGCTGATCCCGCGCCTTAGCCGCACGCTGCAGCGACTCGGTGAGCGTTCTCTGCTCAGCGCGAATCACGCCGAGCCGACCCGTCAATTCCGACACCTGGTGCGTCCACGGCCGCAACTCCGCTTGGCGCGCGTCCATTTCCTTTTGCATGTCTTGCGTCTTGAACCGCAGCTGCACCTTCAAGTCGTCGACCTTGGTCTGCGCGACCTGCAGCTTATTGTTGACCTCGTCAATTTCGTCCTGGATCATTTGCTGGTCGGTCTCGTAATTCTCCATCCACTGCGTCTTTTCGGCGAGCACCATCTGCGCCTTGTCGCGCGCCTTCCTCGCCTTATCGGCTTTGCGCTTGGCCGACTTTTTCAGCTCTCGCACCTTGATATCGTCGGCCGTCAGCCGCTTCAAGTCGGCGTCGTGCTTTTGCAAGTCGGTGCGCGCCTTGGCCAGTGCCGCCGCCGCTTCCTTGGCGCGCCGCTCCAAGTCGGCCTGCTCATGCCGTGCGGTCTCCCCGCCACACGCCTCGTCGAGTTCCCCGAGCCGCGCCTGCGCGTTGGTCAACGTCGTTCGCGCGAGCCCCGTCGCTCGCGCATGCTTATCGGCCATATGCCGGTACAATTTCGCCTGCATGCGCCGCATCTCGGCCTCGCGCGCGAGGTACGCCTCGGCCGCGTCCTTCGCGTCCTGCAGCCGGGCGAGTTCCTGCTCGACCAATTTCACGCGCGCGAGTTTCTCGTGCCGCAAATCGTCGAGCGCGTCGAGGTCGCGCTGCGCGGCCTCGATCGGGTCCTTGTACTGCGCGGTCCCGATAATGTCCTCGAGGTACTCGAGCAACCCTTCGTCCGAGTCGGACGTGCCCTTGGGTTTCATTTGCGCAATGGATTCGACCTCGCCCTGCAGAATCAGGAACCGCTGGTGCGTCAGGTCGACGCCCTTAGATTTGAGGAGGGCCGTGACTTGCACGTAGGACGCCGGGCGCTGGTTGATCGAGTACCGCGACTGGTTGTTCTTGAAGGCCGTGCGCGAGACGAGCAGGTCCGACCCGGGGACAACGGATTCGACGCCGTTCTGTGAAAGGTGGGGTGGGTGAGCGAGCAGGGCCGAAGGGAAGCGCGCGCAACGGGCCGAGGGACGGGCGACATACCGTCTCCTGCAACTCCTGGAAATGAATCTCAACCGTGCACTGGTCGAGGTTCGGGTACTTTTCCGAATAATGCACGAGATTGCCGAGCTTGTTCTGCCGCATCTTGGATGCGCGGTACCCGAACACGAACAGCAGTGCGTCAATCACGTTCGACTTGCCAGATCCGTTCGGGCCCACGACCGCCGTGAACGACTAGAGGCGGACAGCGTTAGCGTTGGTGGGGATGACAGGTTCGAGAGCATCTACGTGCAGACCTTGTGGAAGGGCCCAATCTCTTGCTTCCCGGCATACGACTTGAAGTTGGTCAGGACCATGCGCGTCATGACGAGCCGCGGGCCGCCGAGCGGTGCGGGGCCAGGTGGTGGCGGGAGAGTGGTCGCATTGGTAGTCAGAGCGGTCGGGTTGGTTGGTGCTGGTGGAGCAGCCGCATCCCCTACGGGCTCGTTCATCGGCGGTGCGGCCTCGGTTGTGGTCATGGCTAAATCGTGCGGTTCTGGTCGAGTTGCAGCAAGTTGGCCGAGTGGTCCGGCGCTGGTTTGGCGGCGACGTTGGTGGTCCACGATGGATACGAGGTGAACGAAAGCTGGCGGAACCCAAGTTGATCAAAAAATGGCACCAAGCCACCGTCCGCCGACCAGACAACTCGCTGCCTCATGCACAGCAATGATCAGAAATCTAAGCAAATCTGCTGGTCTTTTCACATTTCAAGAGGCTAAATCAATATGCACGAGTACATCCTTCTCGTTTCCCCTCGCCCTCCACGACGCGCGCCGACAACCGGTCGATACGCGCACGCGCGGAGACGACGACTTCGACGACGTACGTAGTGCCCACATCCGGTGGGCCCCACGCCGCGAATCTACGCTGCCGCCTCGGTGTTGCTTGGCACCACGGCGACCTTCTCCACCTTCTCCACCTCGGCGCTCACGCCGTTACTTGTCACTGCGCTCGCGGGCGCGGCCTCGCTCTCCTCCACCGACTCGGGCTCGTCCGTGATCACGCCGAGCTTCCCCGCAGTCTCGGCGGCCCCGTTCGCGCGCGCAACCTGTGCGGCCTTGATGATCAACACGCCCTCCTCCTCGTCCTGCTGCGCCTGCATCCCTTCGTCGTGCGTCTTGACCGCATCCTTCGCGGCCATGGCCGGCGTCGACGCGAGCCGCGCCTTGAGCGTGGACGGCGTCGCGGCCGAGACAAAGTTCTTGACCTCGATTGAGATCATGCTCGCGGCACGCGTCACGGACCGCGACGCCGCCGAAGACAGGGCCGACCACGACGAGACGCGCTTGAGACCCGCCGAGGATTGCTCGGTCGTCGGGATTTCCATGTCCTAGTTGCGGAGGAGGGCTCTGCGTTAGTTTCGACATCCACAAGTCAACTCTGCCAAAATGCGGAAAACGCACCTTCATGAAGAACGAGTTAAAGTCCTCGAACAGCGTCGGCCCCAACTCGTTGATCACATCATTGATATCGCGTGCTAGCTGGCCACGCACGAGACGGAGCCGGTCGCCATCGTCCCAGCGCGTCGGAAGCACCGACATCAACAGCGGCGCCAACGACTTGTAGATATCTGCGCCCCGTTCCCCAAACCGCAGCGCCATGAGCGAGACCGTCGGCAACCCGAGGAACAACACGATCGTGGGAATCGCCCACGTCCACGGCGGCGCGAGCTTGAGAATGAACCGTACGGCACCCCACGTGAGGAACGTGTCGAAAAAGTAAACAATCGGCACCATGACGAGCGCAACAATCAGTTTCCACGTGGCCAACACATCGCGGCCCTCGATCTTGACCGTCGACGACGCCAGTGCCTCAGCCGCCTTTTGCTGCGAAATGCGCGTGGCCGCCACGGCCATCGGGAAATTGATGATGGCGCCGGGCAGCGCGAGCGTCGCCATGATCAGCAGAACAATCGACCGGTACGCGAGCAGACCGAGCGCGCGGAACCCGCCGACGGCGGTGCGCTCCACCTGGTGGTCCTGCAGTCCGTGCGCCTCGAGCATCGAGTTGTAGTACTTGACTTTAAACTCCAGGTCCTTGACGCGCGGATCGTCTTTGTACTGCAAGTAACCCTTCATCAACCGGCGCGTAAGTTCCAACCGCTGCACCATCGTCAGCTTATGGTTGAGCGGGCGGTAGAGGCGGCGCACGGCCTGCACGACCATGAGCGTGTCGTAATCGGGCGCCGTGACCGTCACGTTGGCGACCGCCGCCTGAATCACGTCGAGCAACGACTTGCACGCATCGCGCTTCTCGGCGCCGCCGCGGCGGTACATTTCGACCAGGTCAGCCGGCACCGAAATCGGCGCGCCGTACTCGACGACCGCGCGCGAACGGAACCGGTCGGCGTGGAAGTAGTTGAGCCCGACCGGCACGAGTTTCACGTCGAGGCCCGGGAACGCGGCCATCGCACCAAGCGCCATGATCGTCACACCCGCCTTGAACGGCAGCAGTTCCGACCGGTCGTGCGACCCGCCCTCTGGGAAAATTCCGACACAGTGGCCACCCTTGAGCCGCTCAAAGACCGACTCGTACATGTGCGCATAGTCGACTTTGGGCGCAGCGCGCGCGGGCAAGCCCGCGGGGAACGCGAGCGCCTGGACCGTATCCGGGTCGGTGACGGCGCGGCGCACACGGATCCGCGTCGCCGACACGATTTCGGCGATTTCGAGCGACACGTCGTTGCCGGGCCCCGTGGTACCGAGCGCGGGCGGGATCACAAAGAGGAGCGAGTGGCCGACGGCGAGCTTGCCGAGCGCCTGCAGGTGCAGGAAATCCGTATCGACGACGTTCACGACTTCAATCAAATCGGGACTCTGCGCCGGGTCGGGCATCCAGAGCTTGCCGGGCAACTTGACGGCGATATCTGCAGCGCGCACGACACCAATCGACCCCATGGCACGCGCGAACCGGCCAATCCATTTCCGGTCCATGGATTTCTGCGCGGTCAGGAACCCGACGCGACGACCCGCCGTTTTGATGAGCATGAGCGGATCGACAAACTGGTTGTGGTGCGGCGCCACAACGAAAATCACAGGGCCATCTTCCGGGATATGGTGCGTGCCGCGCGGGCGCACCTCGCGGAAGAAGATGGACAGGACCAGCGAGAAGATGGCGGCAAGCGTGTCGTAGAGCAGCGCCACCGTCATGTTGTTGGGCAACTTAATGGGATCGTCAGCAGTACCAGGGGCAGCGGGTCGATGATGATGGTGGCGGCGATGGTGCCGGCACATAGAGAGTGCACGGAGCACACGAGCGACAAGCGCGTTAAGTCCGCGTGTCTGGAGGAGGATCCCGAGGAGCAAGACGCAGAGCGCAGGCCGATGCTGGCGTCAGTCGACGCGTTCTTTCGCCGCGCGGGTCCCGGCCACTCTTGTCGGTTGCGTCAACAACGCACCGGTCGGTATCGCGGCTGCAGTCGGCAGTGGCGCGCCTCTTGGCACCGAGTACTTTCGGTCCTCTTCACAGTCAATCGTCACTCACAACTCGCACGGTCGCCGTAACGGCGTGCTTGATGGTCGGACGACGTTCAATGGGTCGGATCGCGAGCTTTTCGGGACGCGAGCAGCTGGATGAGCAGTCGAGGGCGCAGGCAGCCGTAGATTAAGCGCAGCGGAATTGAAGAGCGGCGAGAAGGTCGGATCAAGCGCGGTTGATGAGTTGCTGGTCAGGCTCAATCAGTGGTTCGCTGGTCGGATACTGAAGCTTGCAGCGTTGGTCCTCGAGCGCGTTGCTGGCGAGCACTCCAAGTCGGAGAGCGTGGACGAGACGAGTGCAACGAGAGGCAGACAGTGCTGCGCGCGGCTAACGTATTTATTGTCGCTGCGGGGGGTGGCCAAACTTCATTTTGTCCGGCTCGCAACGAAAGCGGAGGACCCAGGCGCTCGCGGCTTCACGACGCAACAAGAGAACCGAAGAGAGCGTCACAAAGGCGCATGGTGATGTCATGCTGGCCATCAGCGTCGGTGCGCCGCGGATTCGTAACGAGGACGTAAAATCGATGAATATCCGTTGGACGTTGGACATCTCCGCTCTCTCCTCTGGTTGCTTGCTCCAGACTCTCCACCCGCTCGCGATGCGCGCGCTGGTCCTCTTGCACGGCGCGCTCAGCGGCGCTCGCGACGCTGGTCCTGCTCAGGACGACGAAGCGGGCCCAACAGGCAAGCGCTAAACCATTATTTCCAATCAACCAAGCCAACACTCGAAGAAGAAAAAAACACGAACAGCACCAAAACGGAATGCGTGCACACAACAGCAAAACCGCTCTCCACCACGTCGCGACGCCCGTCCACGGTCCGGTCCACGACAACCAGGCGGCGCAGGCTGCAACCGCCGCCCTACCAACGTATCGAACCCGCCACCGCCTTACATGTCGTCGTCCATCTGCTCCGACGGCTTGACCATCCCCGGAATCGCGAGCGCGGCACGGTGCGCGGCATCGCGCTGCTCTGCGAGCTCCTTTTCGCGCTCGGCCAAGTAGAGGTCGTCGGCCTGACCCGCAAACTCCTTGAGCTGAATCAAAAAGTCGCGCACGTGCGGGCGGAACTTGTCCGGGTCGGCGTTCAGCTCGAGCAGGCCAATCGCAAAGACCGTCACGGCCTTGTCCGAGACGTGCGGGAACGCGGCCTTCATCATGGCCTGCAAATGGTCGCGCAAGAACGGCACGTTCGGGATAGCCGGGTTACCCGACAACGGCACGGCGACCTGGCCCGACGACACGGCGTGCATCATGAGCGCGAGCACCTGCACCTGCATGACAAACCCAGACTTGTGCTCCGAGTCGGTCAGGACAAAGAACAGGTCCTGCAACAGCTGCAGGTAGTAGGCCTGGTAAAACTGGTTGGCCACCGTCTGGTCGGCCTTGGTTGCCATATTCTGCAGCAGGTCGCCGACAATGCCGAGCGCCGTGTCGGCAATATCGCGCATCGTGTGCTTGAACCCCCACACAATCGAGTTGATCACTTGCGTGAACATTTCCGCCGGCAGCTGCAAGATGGCCGAGAAACAGTGCTGCACGAGCGCGCGCAACAGCTTGAAGAAGCCCGTGCGGTGCTCCGGGTACTCGACGAGCTCCTTGTTGATCATTTCGAGCGTGCACGAGAACACGGCCTTGAGAATCGGATCCACCTGCGCGTTCATCCACCGGCCCAGCTTGGACACGATCTCGGCGACCACATTGAGCACCTCGGCGTCACGCGTCTGCGGCGGGTTCGCCGCATAATCGCTGAGACACGCGTCGAGCAAGAGCGGCACCATTTCCTTGGCCAGGTCCTCGAACTCGTCGGCCTTGGACACGTACGTCTCGACGAGTCGCAGCGTCTCCTTCTTGATCGACCGCAGGCCACGGACGAGCGGCCGGGCAAACCCGGTCGTCGGGTCGGCCTGGAGCGACGTGTGGATCGCACCCGAGGCGGCGCGGTAGAGACCGAGCATATCCATGTAGATGCGCTCAATCTGCGGCTTGAACCGGGGCCCAATTGACGTGCACGCAGCCGTATTGGTACGCAGAATGTTGACGAGCGCCTTGACCGACTCAGGGTTCTCGAGCACGGGCACGCCCTGCATCGCCGCCTGCATCGTCTGGTCCCAGGCAATGTTCGGGCACCTCATCAAGTCGCCGACGAGCTTCTCCTGGATCTGCTTGTTCGGCTGCGCCGAGACAAGGTACCCGACGGCCTCAAAGAAGACGTGCACCTGCTGCGGCTGCAAGTCGGACGTGTGCTCAGGCAAGTGCAGCAAGATGTCGTCGATAAACGGCGCGTTCTCGTGCGGCTGCTGAATCACGAAATGGCGGCGCGTCTTTTGCGCAATCTTGATGAACGTGTCGCAGGCCATGTCCTGCACGCCCTCGTGCAGCTCGTGCATAAACTCGAAAAGTTTCTTGACGACCGTCTTGAGGAACCGCCAGTGCGCCTTGAGGAACCGCGGGTACTGGCCAACGACGTACATGATGTTCGACGCGACCACGGCCTTGTTGTCCTTGCCGCGCTTCATATCCACGAGCCCGAGCAGTTCCTTGATGACGTGCACGAGGAAATTCTTTTCGTGGTCCTCGACCATGGCGCCCGAAATCGACCCGACAGCCCAGCACAGTCGGTTCAAGTTGGCCCACGACCACTCGGACCCGTCAATCTGCCGCTGCAGCTTGGCGACCATGATGCGCTCCGTGTCGTGCGGGTCCAAGTGCGTCAAATACACGAGCCCTTCGCGCATCGACTTGTAGAGCACAATCGTGTCGACCTCCTTCATCGACTCGCGCACGATCGCGCCGTCCTCGTTCTCCACGACCAGCACCTCCTCGGGCTTGACCATGCTCTCGATAAACACGAGCCGCATCTCCGAGAGCACGGCCGGGTACTTGTCCTTGCGCAGGTTCGAGCCCGCCGTGGGTGCCGCGCCACCGAGGTTCAGCAGGCCAATCGCCGGGTGTGCGTTCGGGAGCATCGATACGGACCCGCTCGGGCTGAGACCAGCAGCGGCGGCAGCGCCACCGCCGGGCGCGGTCTGCATTTCCTCGTAGAGGTCGGCGAGCAGCTTGTTAAAGTACTCGAGGCAGACCTTGAAGATCTCGCGCTCGTCGACGCGCGCGATGCGCAGCAAATAGCTGTGCGCCGTGGTGGACGCGTCCAGCGACGCGGCCTCGGCGAGCCGGCCGTGCTTGGCGAGGTAAGTCGTCAAAAACAGGGCGAGGTTCTGCACGAGTTCCTGCTGCTGGTCGGTGGCCGTATCCCAGAGCCCAGCGAAATCGGTCGTTTGCGGGATGCTCGTGACAATCGTTTGCATGGCCGAGAGGAACAGGCCCGAGAGCGCCGACTGGTATTCCGGGTGGCCCGAGACGTCGAGTGCAGCGATTTCCGTAAGGCACTGCAGCGCCGCGTTTTGGAAGACGGGCACAGCAAGGAACTTTTTCGCGAGCAGGTCAATGATGTTGGTCTGGAAAATGTAGCCGAGCGGGATCCAGTTGAGGAACCGCAGGAGCGTGGCCAAGGTCGCGTGCAGGAGCGACTCCTTGGTCGCCTGCTCGAGCACCTCGGAGCACAGGTTGAAGACTTCGGCAAACTCGCCGCACATTTGCGTCTTGAGCGTGCGCGCCTTGGTCTGCGTCATTTGCTCGGCCGAGAAATCGAAAATCTCCTCGGAGAGCAGCTTGAGAATGGCCATGTTGTTTTCGCACAGAGGGACCGAGGACCGCGACGCGGCAACAATCTCGGAAATGAAGTTGGGCCAGGCGTGCGGCCAGTCTTGCTTGAGGATCTGCACGAGCACGAGGTTGAGCTTGGCCAAAAAGGCGCGGTCGTTCTTGTTTAGCACGTCGACCGAAGAGAGCTGGATTACGCGGTTCACAATGTAGCCCTTGATGCCGTCGCGCTGTTCCTGCTGCAGAATCTTCCAGCGCGTCTGGATGAGCCGCTCGAGGACTTGCAGAGCGAGATACTAAAGACGCACGTGTGCGGGGGGAGAATTCCGAGTCAATTTTGCCGTACTGCCGCCGCACAGTGGCGTCGTTGCGCGCGCACGTACGCACCTTGGTCTGCATCGTCTTGGAAGTTTCGAGCATCACGTCGGCGCGCGTCCACGCTTCCGGGTGGTTCTGGAACTCGGTGAGGATGCGCTGCGCGGCAGCCTGCTCCTGGCCGCGCCCGGCGTAGAAGGTGGTCACGACGCGGTCGAGCAAGTCCACATTGAGCGGCGCGCTGAAGTCGAGGACGGCGTTGAAGTCGGCCATGGTGGGCAACAATGGTCGCGGCGTGGCGCGGTCCGAGCACAATCAATCAATCAATCGTCGGTGAATTGGGGCGCGAGCGAGCGGCAGTCAAACGAGCCGCAGCAGAATCGAATCGGCAAGTGCGCAGGTCGAACAACCAGCTTGGCGTGAAGAACGGCGCAACGGCGGCGGCCGGGGGTACTGATCACGGGTCAAGTCGTTTGCGGGGAGCGGCAGCGGTCACTTGTCGTTTTGGCGCGTTGAAGCGACCAGTTGCGGGGTACGCGGGGAGTAAGTCGACACGGGTGCGTTGCGGGCAGTTGGGCGGCGGCGGGTTTCCGCTGGCCGGTGCGGTAATGGACGCGAGCGACAGGAGCACTGTTTAACGACTTGAACGACGATGCAGGCCGTCGAGACGAAGCGAACGACCGGCCGAACGTTTCGCGGGAGGGACGTTCGCCTGCCACACGCATCGCACGCACATGGCCTGCCCAGCAACTCGGCACGCGCGAGTCACGCCTGGAAGCCCACGTCTCGCGCCTGTCTCGCGCAAAGCAACGCCGTTTGTGTCGCGCATTCCGCACTGCTCAACCTTGACACGCTGCAGGCATCTGTTCCATGACATGCATGCATCTCCTTCAACCAGCCGCAACACATCAACAAGAGACTTTTGTCACTCATCTTGTCCGCGGTTGCAGCATCCGCCCAACAACGAGCCCATCGACGCCATCGACATGCTTGCCCGATTCACCAGCACCATCCTCCGCTACTTCTCGCAATCAACGCCGCGCGCATTGTTGCCAAAACAACCGCGCTTGCCGTCACCATCGCCAACCAACGACGCGGCTGCTCCAACTGCTCCAACCGTGAATTCTCGGCGCACCATCACGCTTGATCTGCTCCCGTCGCTCGTGCTCTGGCACATCGCCGACTACTTGCCGAACAGCGACCTTGTCCCTCTCGCTCTCGTGGCTCCCTCTCTGTTTGGGCCGTGCATTCGCGCTGCGATTCGGGCCGGCACGACCTTGAAAACGCTCGTCCCGGCGCGAATTATCCCTGCGTCAAGCAACCCTGCGCTCGCCGACAAGATTTACATCCAGTGTCCTATCCCCGTTGGCGTCGGCGACTTGATTTCCGCGGCATTGCCTTCCAAGACGACGCCCAATTCGCTCTCGTTTTGCCTCGTCCTGCGCTTGCACTCTCGTGACGATTCAACTTCGCGCGCCCGGTCCTCGGTGAACGGCCTCCAGCTTTCCCGACATTGGTCCATTTTGCACGTCCCGATTTTGCAGCTGCGTCGGTTCCTGTACAAGGAAGGACTTGGCACAGTTTGCTCGCGCATACCGAAACAGTGCCGCATTTTGACACTTCACTGTCCGCCGAAATGGAACCGGATCACTGACGCCGCTGGCACCAAGCTCGACGTGTGGACGACCCTTCTCGCCAATGTCCCACCGACTCTGACGGCACTCACGATCAGCGCGCTCCCGAAAGGTGGCCCAACGGACCCAGTCGGTCGTGCCATTTTTCTGGCCGATCTCGCTCGTCTCATTGGTCGGCTCCCTTCACTGACTTCGTTTGAAATCCACTGCTACAATGTGACGGGGCTCGACGCGGTCATGGCCGCGTTGCCACTCACGCAGTTGAAGGCTCTCCGCATGCTGCTGCACCTGGTCGAGGTGGACCACGACGCGTGCCGTCGCCTCGTTGCGGCTTTCCCGGTGTCGGTTATGGCGCTCTCCGTTTGGTTGGCCGCACTGACGAGGGACAGTGAGCCGGGCGCGCGCTTGATTTGGTGCGGGCTACCGTTGGCCACCAACGAGCTGGTGGCGCGGCTCGAGCCATCCATCGAGTGGATGGGCGAGTTGCCGATTGCCCCAACGCTCCGTCGACTGCAGCTGGATGCTTGGGACGAGCTCGAGAACCGTGACCGTGACACTGTTCCGCTTCTTGCACGGTTGCCAGCGTCGCTCACGGACCTATCTCTTGACAGGATGCCGGACGTGTCGCTCCAAAGCATGCCCCACTATTGTGGCCCGACCGCGTTCCATGCGCTCGCGTCTCGAATGCCACCACGGCTTACGACCTTGTCGTTCAGGCATTGCCGCGTGACCGACGCGCACCTCGACTTGCTCGCGGGCAAGTGGCCACCGAATCTGCGCAAGCTCGATTTGTTCGACAACGAGATTTTCCAGACGAAGCAAGCACTCTCGAAAGTGCCGCGGCCGCAGTGGAAACCCGGGAGCATCGGCGACCACCCGTACTTGTCCGATCTGGCGGCGTCAGCGTGGGTGCGCACGTTGCCCAAATCGCTCGAGGAGCTCGTGGTGTGATTCGGCGTGGGTCGTGTCGTGCGCGATAAGGCGTGGTCGCGTCGCGCGTGGCGTGGTCGCGTCGTATTTGGAGCGTGCGGTCTTTGACCTGCGCTGCTGCTGTGCATCGGTCGCTGACCGCCACGACGGGTATAAGACGACTTGAACGAGTGGGGAGGGACTGGATTTGCAAACTGTACATTGCGACATTCAACTCCATATTTTGCATCTGACCTCTGACGTGGTTGGTGTGTGCGGTCGGCCATTGCTTTCATCATGTGAATGCACAGGCAGGCTTGGGTTCGTGCTCCACGTCTTCTCATCTCAGTTGGGCTTGGCATCACCGTCCTCACTCGATTGAGCATCATTGGTCCTGGGTTGTTTCTGTTTGATGCCTTTGACTGAGATGCGGATATCGTTCGTTTGAAAGTCTCTGTTCGGGCTGACGACCCAAAGGCTTTGCGTACCAACATCACTCGCATCGGCCCTTGGTACCATGATCTCACGGAAATGACGCAATTACAAGTATCCTCCTCGTGCAAGACCCTCCTCGTGCAAGACCCTCCTCGTGCAAGCTGTCTCGACCACGTCAAGATCTCAACGACAACCGAACCTCGCCGACACACGCCTTCTGTTTTAGATTCAAGAATACCCCTCCAACATTTTTCATCTCGGTCCACCCGCTCCTCAAAAACACCCCGCTAGATGCCCGACAAACTCGTCCGCGAGCTGCGCGCTCTCCACCACACGCACCTCTTCAACCGAGAGCGCGCGCTTTACTGCGGCCTGCATCACGTCCACCCCGCCGGCAGGACACACGATCACCGCCGACCGCCGTTGCGGGTCAGCGAGCCGCTGCACCACTGACATCGCGTTCCTCACATCCTCGACTGACAGAGCCCAGACGCTCTGCGCAAACTCGTCCTCGTCAGCGAGTGACGCGAATCCCTTGAGCCGCGCGCGCAACGACTCGGCCACAACCCCCGCACAGCTCGCGCGTGACGCCGCGTGGCGGTACGTGACAGCGCACTTGGCCATATCGAGCGCGTCGGCCGTGACGAGGTCGTCCAGTGGGGTCGCGAGGACCGTGTGGAAAGCGTCGAGGCAAGCAGCCGGGTCGGCCGATTCGGAACAATCAAACGAGAGCGTGCCGGTCCACAGCGCGCATGATAGCGCCGAGTCGTAGGCGAAGCCCGGGCCGCGGATGCGTTCGTAGATCGGGCCTTCGCTGCGGCTAAGCAGCTCGGAGAGCAGGATCACGGCGTGGTATTGCGGATTGCGCGGCGGATCGAGCAAATCTGTCCACGTGGTGGGGTGATGGTCAGAGTATGAACTAAAGATGCACCGGAAACGATGTCAAACGTACTGCAATCCGTGAAGAGCGACAGGAACGATGTCGTGACGCCCTTGATCGGAACCACGGTGACCGACGGCGTATCCTTGAGCGAATACGGGACGCGCGGGAACGGGTACAACGTCGTCAGCCGGTCAACCTGCTCTGTCTCTGGCTCCACCCGCAACTGGTCCCACGCCTCCGCAAACGCGGTCCGCACTTGCTCCATCAGCTCCTCGGCCCGATACGTCGGCGCACCGCCCACCTGCACCAGGTACGGCCGCGCAAGCACATGCTGGTGAATCGCCTGAAGCTTGCCCACAACGCGGTCCGGGTCAGCCACCAAGTCGCGCACCACGGCCTTGAGCACGCGCTCCTGGTGGAAAATCGACATGGCCGCATCGGGCAACCCCGTTGCGCAGCCCACGAGCACATTGACGAGCGCGCCTGTCACGGTATTCCCGTCGCGCTTCCACTCCTTGATGTCGCCGAGCAAGTTCTTGGCGAGCGTGCGCAGCCGCGCCGTATCCGACCAGACCGGGTGCACGAGCGCGCGCACGACCCAGTCAATGGCCGCGGGAAACTCGTCGGGAAGCGACGAAAAGCACACAAAGAAGAGCTCCGACAGGTAGGAGGCCGTGAAGACCTCGTTGCCGAGCCCGGCCGAGGCCGAGTGCGTGAGGGTGTGCTCGTCGAGCTGCTCCACGACCGTCGTCCATGGGACCGGCACGGCATTCGAGTCCATCGGCGACTGCACGGGCAGCTGGAACAGTGCCTCCTGGAAGAGCACGAGGTACGAGACCAAGTCGCTCGGGAGCGCGCGCAAATCAAACACGAGTTTGACGTGATGAAAGCTCGTCTCGACGGCAATTTGGTGCCCGCACGGGAACGAGTCGGCAAACTCGACGACCGCGTCCGTGTAGGGCAATCGCGCAATCGACTGTGGGTCGGCAATAGGCGGGAGCAAGTGCTGGAACGCTTCGGGCCGGACTTTGTTCATGTTCAGCGCGCGTGCGACATGGTCGCGGCATCGCTGCAGACCCTTGCGCCCGAGCTGCCGCTTGATGTGCGCGTGCCGCTTGGCCTTGACCTGCTCAATCTCCTTGGCGCGCGCCGTGCTCGGCACGGCCTTGATTTCGACGACCGAGTCGGTGAGCACCCACGTGTCCATGATTGAGCGCCAAAAGTCGAGCGGCTCCTGCTCGAGTGCACCGAGAATAGAGAAGAGGTTGGACCGCGCGCCCCATGCTGACGGGGAAATGGAGCCCAAAATATCCGGGATCAAGTAGGACATGAGCGCGTCGTGCGGGTCCTCTTCAAGGAATGAGAGCAACTGGACGCGGTACCGGCGCAGGGCGGCGTGAATGCGCTCGAGCGACATTTGCGAACTGCGAATAGTGCGGAGCGTGGTAAACAAGTGTTTGGCCATTGTTTGGCCGGTAAACCAGTTGGTTAGAGCACCCTCCTCGTCATCCCCGTCGGTTTCCGACGCATCATCATCGCTCTCTTCCTCCGAGTCTGAAACAAACTCATCGTCCTCGTCTTCGTCCGACTCATCGTCGTCATCATCCGGCCCATAGTACTCGACCCCCGTCAGCGCGAGCGTAAACATGGTGCGCTGCGCATGCCGCAGCTCAAAGTCCAGATCATTGGCCGCAGCCCCGTCGCTCTCCACGTACGCTTGGTGTAACGGCGACGAAGACGACTCCTGCAAGTATCGGAACAGCACTTCGAGCGCAACCGCGGTCCTGGAATCGCTCACGTCGGGCCCTTGCCACCCATACGTAATCGAACCAACGTCCTCGTCCTCACTCGGAAACTCAATCGTCTGCGAAACAACACCAGCCGCGAGCGGATGCGGTGGAGTAGTAATCGTGGCCCTCGGCCCTGTTGGGCGAGTCTGCAGGCACGGTGCGTCACGCAAAGCCCGCAGGACATGAGCAGCATCGTCGGCACGCCCGCCGACGACAGCAACCGTCGCATTGTGCACGTGGTAATGCGTGCCGTGGTACGCACGCACGACGGTATTGGTCAAATTGCGAATCTGAGGCGTGTGGCCACCGCACTCGTACGCGTAGGTCGATTCGGGTCCGTAGAGCGCGCGACGCACGTGCAAGTCGACAAGGTCGACCTCAGTGTGCTCGCGCGCCATCATTTCGCAAAAGACGACGCCCTGCTCGTTGCCGTGGCCGTCAATGTGGTAAACCTCGGTCGTAAACTGGTCGGGACGCAGCGTCGGCGCGAAAATGTGGTCTAGGAAGATCGGGAGCATGGTCGCAAGCCCCGCAGACCCGGCGGTCACGATATTGTAGCAGGTGCTGGGTGGAGAAGGTGCGGGTCAGGTGCGCGAATTGTGTCGAGGGATGACAAAGTCACAAATACCAGTCCGAGTCGGTCCACGCGTTCGTGCCGGTACTGAGAGCGCGCATTGCGGCAGCGTCGAGGAATCCGCGGTGCGGGATCGTCTTGGAGCCCGTGAACAGCAGGTGCTCAAGGCAATGCGGAAGGCCATTGTCTGACTTGACGGTGGTCGGGACCACGACCAGGCCAGAGCAGAGCGGGCCGTCGGTCTGAGCGTGTACGACACGCAAACACGACGGGCGATGCTCAAAGACGGTCACCGGGTGCGTTCGGACGCCTGGAATCTCAAAAGCAAACTGGTGAATCTCGACAAAACCGGGAACAGCGTCGCGGGGTACGGGGTCATGATTCGCGACGGTGACAGGTTCCGGTGCCGTTGCAGCGGTTGTGGCCGCGGAAGAGCGCGACCTGGCACTCGAATTGCGCGCGCCGCTGCCTTTCCTCTTTGATCTGGACATTTTTGCTGCGGATTGCTGGTGTGGTCGAGCACAAGGATGGCGAGTCGATCGGAGGAAAATAAATTGCTATGCTGGAGATTCTGGAGATTTGGAGAAGCGTTTGAGCAAGGGAACTTGGCAGCTTGCACAAGCGCAACTCGGCAGCTTGCAGACTGTCAGATATGTCGGTTTGCACATGGCCGGTCAGATTCCCTGTCCATTTCCCCCACCGCACCCCACCGCAATCTGCTGCACGCCAACTTGTCCCTTCCGACCGGCCCCGCCCTTGTTCCACTCTCTGATCTTGCTTGATCTTAGCACCACACGCAACCAGCGCGACCTCGACGACAACGACGACGACGACGAAGGAAAATGGCATCAGCAGCCCGCGTGAGCGTCGTCCCGCTCGCCTCGCTGGTCGCGCGAGCCGCGCCGACCACCACGACGACCACGGCCGTTCATGCTCCCCGCCGCGCCATTATTGTGTTGCACGGCATTTTCGGGTCCAAGCAGAACTGGACGTCGCTCACCAAGGCCATGGCGCGCGCGACGGCGACCGACATTTATGCACTCGATTTGCGCAACCACGGGGACTCGCCGCACCATCCGGAAATGACCTACGAGGCCATGGCGCGCGACGTGGCGCACTTTGTCGAGCGCGAGGACCTTGACCGCCCGCTGGTCGTGGGACACTCGATGGGCGGCAAGGTCGCCATGCAGCTTGCGCTCGAGCACGCCGACAAGATTGCTGGCTTCATGAGCCTGGACATGTCGCCCTTGACGTTCGATCTGTCGCGCGCCGTGTTTCCGCTCTATTTGTCGGCGATGCAACTCGTTCAGAAGGCCAACGTCGAGAAAATGTCGCAGGCTGACAAGATCCTGAAAGAGTACATTCCGGTGC
>GG745338.1:1384974-1399422 GCA_000151295.1 Allomyces macrogynus ATCC 38327 | reverse complement strand
TGGAGCAGCTTAGGTATTAAAACTGAATAACAAGGGTAGGGAAAAAATAATACATGGCCGCGCGATGCTGCCGAATTCGCCGAACGCCAGTCCTCCATCGCCTCGGTCACAGTTGAGAAACTGGAGGGGTCAGATGAAGGAGGCAGAGGATGGGGGGATGGGGTGGGTTGATGTGTACCGTCAGCGTCGAGCAAGTCAAACAGGACCGCGACTTGCGTCGGGGAGAGGGTCACGTCAAGCGCGCGCGCAGCGCGCCGGAACGTGGCTACATGAATGACGAGAATCAGTTGACGCTCATGTCGATCTCGACCACCTCCAAAAACGCACCTTGATCCACCGCACTCGCCCACGCATCCTCCGCCGCGCGCCGTCCCACACTCACCGGCCCCGGCGCGCCCGCTTGGGCGTCGACGTACCGCATCGCGACGACCAGCCGGTCAGCGTGCCGCGCGAGCGCATCAAACGCAACGTAATCGTCCATCGTAATCCCGCGCTCATGGGCCCACTTGCCACGCACACGATCGACGCGGTCCACCATCCGCGCGTGCTCCACCACATCTCCAACGGCGGTCGTTGCCGCCGCGGCCACGAGCCACGCGTACCGCTCGAGCGGCATGACGGCGTCGACGGCGTGCGCGGTGAACTGCAACCGCGTCAGTGCCGCCCGCGCGCGCGCCAGGGTGGCCGCTAAGTCAGCGACGCGCACGGTGCCCTTGCCATCGGTACCGAACCACGTCGCGAGCAACCCCGTCGGCGGCGCAGACGACTCGATCGGGACCCCACCGGCGAGCGCTGCCTGGAACTCGCGCAACGTCAAGAGCCCATCGCCATCCGCATCCAGTGCGGCAGCCGCGACCCGCATCCGCGCCGGCGGGAGTGCAAGCAAGTGCGCGACGCGATCCAACGCGCGCGCATCGAGTCGCGCGTCACGCCTCGTCGCGCCCGCGACCGCCGCCGCCAACTCCTCGACCAACTGCGCGTCGTCGTCCACGGGCAACTCCGATCCAGGAACCACACGCACGAGCGCGCGTACGGCGTCACGCGGCGTCAGCGTCTCCCGGTCCGCACCTGCGTAGTGTTGCACGACGTCGTCGAGCGACTGCAATTTCTCGAGCACCGCGAGCCGCGCAGTCCAGTCCGGATCGTCACCCGCGGGTTCGGTGAAAACGACACCCGACTTCCCGCCGCCGCGTTCCGGGTCGCCGTCGACGCGGTGCCGGTGCTTGGACGTGCGGAACCACCATTGCTCGGAGAGAACGCCGACGGCGATGGTGAGCACGCACACGGCCGCCCAGACGGGGGCCGACGCGCCCTTGCGGCGTCGCGCTCTCGGCGGAGTGGGCAGAGGCGGTGGGGTGCGAGCACGCGAATTGGGATTCCGGCCGTCCCAGCCGGCCGGAGTGGAGGATGGGGTAATGGCCGAGGAAGTGGTGACGCCATCATTGGCGGCAGGGGTCGCGGTGCTCGAACGCTGTACGTCGCTGGCCACATTGCTTGCGAGCGGTTCAATACGCTCATTCGGTGTTACTGGCGCGGACGTCGCGTCGGATCCGGCAGGGCGCGAGTTGGTGTCCGTGCTGTGGGTGCGCGTCGCGAAATGGGCGGGGCGCGCGGCGGCGAGGACGGCGGTCGCGGCGCGCGCATGGCACGGCAAGGCGGAGCGCGCGGATGCAGCAAGTTGCCGCGCGAGGAGCGGCGCGAGCGGCATTGTGAGCAATTGGTGGACGTCGACGGCGAGATCCGCGTTGACAGAGGCGATGGTGTCAACAAGCGGAACCCGGGCGGAAATGGAATGAAGTGCCAAGCGAAACATGAAACGTGATTGCATCGTGCTTGTCCCGTGCGTGGTTCTTGGCCAGAGAGAGCCCGAACCGACGCGTCTCCAGTCTCCACGAGCTCCACGTCGCGGCCATTCTCGAGAGCAACGGCCGTACACCTGCGAGGATGCGGAGACGAGGCACGGCGGGGACACACGACGCGTCGCCCCCTGCAGCCGTTTGCCGCGATCCCCTTTGCAACCATCGCCATCGCCACCACCAGCAACGCAACCGCAAGTAGCCAACCCGACAAATCAGTGCCAACGTCGACGCGCGACATTCTTGCACGCGTGGCCAACGTTTCCGCGCCCACGAACCCCTCATGGCCGCGATCAGCAGTGCAGCACCGTGCACACCATCTGGTTGAACCTGATCGCTCGCTGGCCGGTTCGCCGTACTTTCACGAAGCAACTCGACACTTGGCCGACCGCTTACGCGTGGCCGCTTGCACGGACGCATCGCTCATCGCCCATTGCCACGTGCGCCTGGGACTTTCATTGTTGCGTGTGCAAGCTGAACGTCGCCGGCACAATCGTCCGCCGACAGCGGGTGGGCTGAGGTCCAAAATGGGTGTCACCGAAGTGCGTCGCCACTGGCTGGGAGTTGCTGCGAGCGAACAGCCGGATCCGGACTCGATTCCTGCGGCAATACCGACCATTTAACTGACCAGAGGTCCTGTCCCGCTGTATCGGATGAAGAATGAGTTCCAGTGGTCGGCTGCGTCGTTTTTGCTCGGGTTGTCGATCAGCAACTTTGTCGCGACCATTGGCCAGTGCGTGTTGCTCTTTTACCGACGGCGATCCCGGTTCTACCTCGCGCTCTTGGTCGTGGCGACATGTTCGGTATGGCGCCTGATCATACTGATGGTGACTGCTCAGAAACCGGTGGATGCTCACGCTTCTTCAACCTGTAGGCGCTCGACCCCATGTGCACATACATTGGCGCGTCGCGCATCGCGACTGACGGGTGGCAGTACAACGTTGGCTCATGCCTCGTCTCGCTCTTCGGCCTCGGCATGTTCGGCACGCTCAACTTTGTGCGCTTCTACAAGACGTGCGGCAAGTCCTACCCGCGGCTCTCGCGCGTGCTCGCCGTGGGCACCGCCATCCACCTGATCGTCTTTTGGGTCATCAACATCTGGTGGGCCGTCTTTTCGTTTTCGCGGCGGCCATTCTCGGACGCGGCCGACCTCTTCTTTGCCTACTCGCTGTGGTACATTTACGACGCGCTGCTCAATGTGGCCGTGAGTCTCGCGTTTGTCCTGTTTCTGCGATCGCGGCTCGCGGGCGGGCAAATGGCGGGCCAAGTCGTGCTACGGCGCGGGATCCAGCGCGCGCTCATGACCGTGCAGGTGTCGCTCGCCGTCGAGTGCCTGTTCCTGCTCACGAACAATATCATGAACGCGGTCGACGCGACGATTGATCCCCTCTGGGGTCTGTCGTATCTCGGCAACGTGCGTTCCCATTTCGACATAACATGGTGCCAGGTTTGACGTGCGATCACTGACGTGACCCTGTCTCTCGGTCTAGTCGATTCGCGTACGCGTCTTCTGCACGTTCCTCGACACGATTCGACGCCTCATGTCCGAGAACACGCACGCGGGAACGGGCATGACCGATTCGAGCACGGGTACGGCGACGGGTGGCGGTGGTGGGAATGGGCCGCGCGCAACGATGATCAGCACGAGCCCAAGCTCGATCGTCAAACAACACCTGGTCAGCTCGCCGTCGGTCACCGGTATGGTCACGTATACGAGCACGAGCAACAAGCCAATCCAGTCGACGCGGCGCGCCATGATGGACGAGGACGCGGGGTAGATGGTTGGGCGGCCGCGGGTGGAGAAGGGTGGTTGATTGACGCCCGCGCGCCAGATGATGATTTGGGACTGGGGGGACTGGTGTCTTCGAATAGTCACACAATGTTAGCTGACACGCGCTCGTTTTGTGTTTTGTGCTGTGATTCTCCAGCGTTGTGCCAAGTCAAAGAAACGCGAACACGCGGGATGAATGGAGAGAACACTGAGGTCGCGTCTCGCGGTACATACTTGCCACGACGTGTTGTGCGGAACGTGACTTGCCCATGCCTGTTCGAGTCTCCTGTCGCGGAGGATCACAACGATTATCATCACCGTTGCCTCGCACCTCGACAAAGACAAAAACGACGGCGCCGCGGCGTTTGCGCGGTGAGACTTGCTGCAAACTGTCGCGCTCTCCCACTGAGCGCGCATTCCCGCGTTCTCGTCTCCCCTCGACTCGGCCAGGATGACCCAATCCAAATCGCGATGCGAGACATACCACCATACCAGTCGGTTGGCGCATGTGCTGTTCTTGGCAGCAGCCCCTCATCGGAGGGCCAACAGCCTTTCAACTACGTACCGTCAAGGCTTCAGGGTACCGTGGCGCGTGTCTCCTCGACTCAACCCACCGTGGCGGCCTCGAAACGTTCTGCAGTCACGATCATGACCGCGCGCTTCGTCACGAAGAAAACGCGTCTGTGCTGCAATTAGGACGCGGACCATCCTCTTCGCAGCGGCACACGATGGGAACGCATGTGCCCTGACAATAGAGCAAGAAATTCGCTTTTCCTGTGCCTAAACACAATGCGTACGCGATGACCACTTTCCGCCAGTACGGCCACAGTGAAGTTGCACGCTTGGTTGGCCTTGGCGCGACGATGCAGGTGCCACGATTCAGTTGCTGCTCCTCCCGACGACGTTCCCCGGTGTGCCTATTGCTGGATCGCGCTTTCCTCCCGAACCAACTCCAGTTGTGGCCCCTCGCCACGACGTTCTGCCACGGATCCCGAAGCTGCAACACGTCCCGGCCCAATTCCGCGCTGCTCCCACTACGCTGCGCGGTGCTGCACGATTCTCTCCTCGACCGACCGAACGACTAAATCACGGCGACGTTGTGGACCAAGACGGCCAACGTATCAGCATCATGGGCGTCACCGAGGTCGGTTTATTCGAAAATTGGCACTGTGCCGACCCCTCGACGCGCCCTTGCTCCTCCTGGTCGTGCAGCTCACTCCGCCGCGCGAACCGCCTGTTTCTGTGCCCAGAATGTGTTCTATTGGTCGGCCGCGTCGTTTTTGCTCGGCGTGACCATGACCAACTTTGTCACGAATATCGGCACGTGCATTGGCATGTACCGCCGCCGCCCGTCGAAATTCTACTTGGCGTTGCTCGGCGTCACGATTTGCTCGGTATTTACCGCGTCTTCCTGCTCCATGGGCATGCTGCGGTCCATTTGTCGCTCACCGTACACGACACCAGTTGATCGACCCGCTCTGCGTCTACGTCGGCGCTGCGCGCATGGAGACTGACGGGTACCTGTGGAACGTGGCCGCGTGCATTGTGAGTCTGTTTGGGCTCGGCGTGTTTGGCACGCTCAATTTCGTGCGGTGCGGGTCGACTCTGTGAGCGCGCACTCGTGGTGCTTTATTCCCCGCGCTGGTCAGGGTCGACATCTGATGTTTCTTGCCAGAGTCTAGGTTCTGGCGAACGTGCGGCCCGGCGCTGCCGCGACTCACGAAACTGCTCGGTATCGCGACTTTGATCCACGTTTCGTGGTACTGGATCGTCGTGATTTGGTGGGCCGCGTGGTTGTTTTCGCGCATGTCCTGGAACGACATGGACGATCTGTTTTTCGCATATTCGCTCTGGTACGTCTACGACTCGATTGTGAACCTCGGCGTCTCGCTCGCATTTGTGCTCTACTTGCGGTCCAAGCTCGTCACGCACGGCGCGCCGCAACGTCCGGGCGTGCAGCGCGCATTGCGCACCGTGCAATTATCGCTCGCGGTCGAGTGCCTGTTCTTGCTCGTGAGCAATGTCATGAACGCGGTCGACAAGACAACCGATCCGTTGTGGGGGTTGTCGTATCTCGGCGGGGTACGGTTTGGATCTGATGTTGCGCATTCTGGATGTTAGCGCTGACCTGACCACCTCATTAAGTCGATCCGACTGCGCGTCTTCTGCACGTTTCTCGGCACAATCCGGCGCATCATGAAAAACGACACGGCCTTGTCGACGGGCCACACGTCGTCGGGCACGGGGTCGCACACGGGGTCGCATGGCGGGTATGTCGTGTCGACGCCGCGCACGAGCACGCCGGCGCCGAATACGTCAACAGTCACCTCCGATTACAAGCCGAGAATGAGCGGCAAGGCGTTGCTGAACGCGCGCGCCAATTCGGCACGCGCGACGATCGTGGCGAGTGTGGAGGTCGGCCAGGATAGCGAGCTGACGGTGCGGCGGTCGCAGTGAGGAGAGGAGGGAGAGCGAGCGTGGGGAACGGGTGGAGAAGGAGGACTGTACGGATACCGACCAGGATTAGGGAAGACAAGACTGGGTTCACTGCAGCGAGAACTGATTGTCAGCGGAGGGGGGACGAAAACGGTCAGGTCGCTCAGGGAACACGGCGAGGTCTGACTTGGACGCGCGTCTAGACCGGCGAACTGCTTGGCTCCACGGCCAACTCGACCAGCGGCCCCACGCCCTCCACGACGCCCTGCACCAGCGCTAACTTGCCGCACTCGGCCGAATCATGCACA
The DNA here is from genome assembly GCA_000151295.1 of Allomyces macrogynus ATCC 38327. Classification (NCBI taxonomy): domain Eukaryota; kingdom Fungi; phylum Blastocladiomycota; class Blastocladiomycetes; order Blastocladiales; family Blastocladiaceae; genus Allomyces; species Allomyces macrogynus. The sequence continues at coordinate 1,393,051 of GG745338.1, read as the reverse complement.
GCACCGCGACACGTCCCGCCCGCTCGCTTGGGCACGCCGACGCGCCGCCTCCACCGCCGACTCCACCACCGACCACGCCCTCGGACGCGTCCGATGACTCGCCGCAACTTCCTCGGCACGCGCAGCAAACGCTCTACCTGGTGAATCTTGTAACTCCTCGCGGATTCGGTGCGGGCAAGTACGTCCACACCCGGGCCACTGCTTTGCGTGCGCCAAGTGCTTTGCGACAATTCCCGACACGGCCACGGCGCCCGAACCGTGCCGCGCCCTCATGGACGGGAAAAATTGCGAGCGCGCCGCCGACTTGCCGCCGTCCGAAATCAGTAAAGGTATAATATTACGCCCATCCGCTCGATCGGGGCGTGGGTTTGGCACCGATGTTGACACGCGCCGCCCCCGCGCGCCGTGTCTAGGGGTGCTCGTGGATTTGGCCACGGTCGGGAAACATATCAAGAAGTTCTTGGCCACGTCGCCTTACTGGAACGCCGTCAAGTGCGCGGCGCGCGAGCGCGACGTGCCGATTGTGCGGTTTGCGATCACGCTGTGCTGCGGGTGCCTCAATAACTGGAATCACGCGAAACGGTACGGAGATTGAGGTCCAACTGGTGCGGATCGCATAGAAATACTAACTCGCTCTTGGCGCATGTCTCTAGCCTGGATCGGAACACGGCCGCTGCCGCCGCAACTACAACCCCGACCCCTGCTCCTGCCGCTCCTGCCGCTCCCGCCGCTCGTGCTGCTGCTGAACCGGCCGCCCCTCCTGCCCGATTCGGTACGTCCATGATTTCTCGTTTCCCTGACAATTTGGCAGTCGCTCATCCACGGTGTCCTTTGCGCGAGCGGCGCCAGCTCGACAAATCGCTTCCTCGGCCGATTCCTCCGACTTGAGCGAGATCGACAGCAACGGCGAAGTCGACGTCCATGACAGCTTCGACTGCGTCTCCGCACCATCGCTGCCGCCATTACAGCCACCTCCACCGCGCATGGGCCAAGTCCAACTGCCGGCGCCCTCTCCGGCGCCGACAGCTTCGTCCTCCTCATCGTCAAGTGTTCGCCCGACACCGACCCCATCAGGGACCCGTGGCGACAGCACTCTGGCCCGATTGTCACGGCCGGCCGACGCGCCCGTGCTCGCACGGTTGCCGACCAAGGCGCGGCAGCAGCAGCAACAGCAGCAATAGCAGGTGGCAGCAGCGCGCGCAATTTGGGACGGCACCTCCACGCCCGCGGCAGCACACGCGCGCCTATCCACGGGCACACCATCGACCCTCGCCGCAGCCGCCCCGCCATCATCCATGTCCCACCCGACCCCACCGCCATCGACCACGCGCGGCAGGAACACCGGCGACGTTGCGACGTATGATCCACCGCCTTCATTCTTCGTCAAGAACGAGCCGGTCCACGCTCTCGACCAACGCGCACCTTCTCCACCCGCGGTTCGCGTCAAGACGAACAAGATCCTCCCGTGCCCCGCGACTCTCGTTATCGCTGGTTGCGCCGGCGCGGAGGGCTGATGCCGCCCTCGACCGCAGACCGTGCTTCCTTCGCTGAAATGGAATTGACGGAACCAAAGTCGTGATGGGAGGAGGGAGGTCGGATGATGGGTGGGAGGGTGGAATGAGAAACGAGTGGAATAGTTTTCTTTATTACTAGGCAATATACGGTGCTCCTTTTGGTCGATTTCTCAGCAAGCCTGAGATTCTTTCCACCATTTGGACGTTACCACGACAATAGGATGGCCTTGGCTTGGGCACGATGTGTTGTGAAAGCGCGTTGTAGCATGTTCATGAAGCAAACCATTGAGCATCAACACAACGACTTGAGTCAAGCTGAAATCATTGGCCCATTTAACACCCGTATTTTGGTCGATACGGGCCCCTATTCAACGCTGACCGGCATGTTTTTTGCACCACGATCAGCACCCACGGGCGGTGCCAGGTGCTCCTCGCGGAGAATGATACGTTGGAAGCGCTCTATAAACTCTTCCTTTCGCACGACACGATGGTGCAACGTGTTCGCCATCTTCTCCACCCGGCCATGTCAGCACCGCGTCTACTTCACGACAGCGACACGGATCAGTATTGTAGGCACGGTGGGTCCCCGCGCATTCCCATTTTCTCCGGCAATCATTGGTTTCATCGCACGGCGGGTCCGCAACAGGACCGTGCGCGCGCACGGCAGCAAACACAAAGCGTGGAGGGCTCAAAATTGGTGGACTGGATCAAATCAAACGCAATAACGACACTCGGCTATTCCATTCTGCGGGGCATGAGCCCGAACGCGCACCTCTACTTCCAACTCGGTCAGCTCGATCCTTCAATCCAACAAAATGCCAAAACTCGAGCGTACCCTCTTTAGAACGACAGCGTGAACCCAGCACCGCCCAGCTGAATCGCCTCGATCTCAGCGTCGGAAAACGGCACCGTACCGCGCTTCACGCCGGGCTCGCCGCCGGCCGCCGAGTACGTGGACGATGCGGGAGCAGCGGCAGGCCGCGGTGCCGAAGCGGCAGCCGAGGCAGCGGGCTGGGCGTTACGCAGGAGGTGGCGCGGGCCGAGAAACTTGATGAGCGGCGTGTGCGCGCGGACGAATTGCGTCAGGACGGCCATGGCGTTGTGGTTCGGTCTGTTGGCGGAGCGAGCGAGTGGATCGCCGTCAGATGCAGCAGCGACGGGGTGCACGGTCATGGTCGAGATCGAGACGAGCGCAATGATGCAGTTCCGCGTTGCACTTGCCCGTTCGACCGGGCGCGTGGTGCAAATGGACCAAATAATAAGTTGCATGACCCAGATCAGCGTGGCACTCTGGTTCGCGCTTGGCCACCACGCGCTCGATGGGTTGGACGGGAAGCAAAGGGCTGATCATGGGCGAAACTGGACGGCATGGACCGCATCGGTACAGACCAATTACAGCGGCCAAGTTGCGACAAGTTGTCGTTGTTGTCGTCGTGATTCTCGGTGGATGCCAAAGATTCGAAGTGGTGGAGGCAGTTAGCACGCGGCCATTTCCTTGCCAGACGCATCGCACGTGTGAGTTACATAAATATCAGTCGCGTCGGGAAACATCGGAGAGGGTCTCATTTCTCAGGTTCAGAATGGAAGAAAGTGGAGAGCGTGGAGCGCGTTGGCCGACTTCATTTCTGCCCGTTGAAATTCACAAACCGAAAACAGCAACAGACAACAGCGCACGACACCGAAAAAAAAGCGAGCACAAACGAGACGCGACAAACCAGGGGAATCAGAGGGAGGATCGAGTCAACACTGGACCGTGCCGACCGGCCGCAGGGTGGACGACCGCCGAGCACACGCGCGAGCGTCGGTGGACAGATATCAAACCCAACTTTACGGTTGGCTGGGCCCCGACGGCGGCTGCTGCCCCGGATGCGCGGCCGGACGCATCGCGACCCCGGCCTGCGCAAAGTACCGCCCAAGCAACTGCGTCATTTCCTGCAGCATCGACATGCCCATGGCCGCCGCGGGCACGGCCGCAGCAGCACCGGGCGTCGCCGGTGGCGCCAAACCAGCCGCCGCGGGATCTCCGGGCGTCTGCGCACTGCCGCCTGGGTGGTGCGCCACGGCCGCGGCCGCCGTTTCGGGCGCGGTCGCACCCACGAAAAACACCGGGTTGATAAAGATCGGCATCATGATCTGGGGCGTCGCGGGCGTGACCGCAACGGTCGACGCGGGCACGGACGCAGGCGCGGGTGTCGCGACGACCGCAGCTGGAGTGGCATTGGCGGAAGCGACGGCGGGGCGCAAGGGCGGAGTCGGCGTGCTCGGGTGCGATGCGGTCGTGGCCGTGGACGACGAGGACGGCGCCGTGGGTCGCCGGAACCACACGTCGCGGTTGAGCGGCGAGGCCGGGGCCGAGTTGGCTGACAGCGACCGCATGCGTTTCGGTGGGCGCGCGACAATGGCCAGGTCCTGTGCGGGTGGTGCCGCGGCCGTGGCGGCAGTGGCGCTCGCCGCGCCGGTGGTGTCCGAGGAGCTAGCCACGGGCGGAGCAGGTACCTCGTCCTCTTGTTGCGACGAGGAGCGCTCAGGGGACCGTGCGCGCTTACGTGACACGGCCGTGGTGATCTTGGCCGCGGCGGGCGGCACGACCGGCGACTTGCGCCCCGACCGCTTGGCTGCGCGCTGCGTCGGGGCACGTTTGGGCGCCGGCGGCGGTGGCGGCGGCGCGGTACCCTCCTCATCATCAACCTGCATGTCGACATCTGCTGCCGCAGGTGGCAGAGCAATTGCGCGCCGTGCGCGGGGAGGTGAAACGGCGGGCGCGGGCGGAGACGCAGGAGCCGACACGGCAGCCCCATCAGTGCGGCGCACACGGCGGTACGGACGCGCCGGGACAATCACCTCGACGGCGTCAATGACGAGACGCCGAGAAACCGATGTGCCCGTGCCCGAACTCGCCGAAGAGCGTGCGGGGGACGGTGCCAAAGCCGGCGCTGGAGGTGACCGCGTCGGGGACGCTACCGTACGCTCCGGTCGCGGCGCAGGCGGCGTCACGGCCGCAGACGCCGGCTCGGGGATCGCCATGCCCAAGTCCATGGGCACCGCCGTGTCCTCGCCGTTAGCGTCAGGCGACGGCTCCGGTTCTGTACGAGTGGGTGCGGACGAGGTTGCAGAAGCCGCCCGAGACCGACGCGACGTCGTCGAGCTCGCACCGGTAGACGCTGCTGCCTTCCTACCCAGTTTCTTCCGGGCCGGTTGTGGTTGCGGCTCGGCGTCGTCTTGTACTTCAACGGGCGGCGGAACGGAAGCGCGGGTCGGTGTCGAGACGGCCGACACGACCACGTTCGACTCAGCTGTTGTGGCCTTCTTGGCCGCGCGCGACCGTTTCTGCTTTTGTCGCGCGGGCGCGGCCGGAGCAGGGCTCGGCTCGGCTGCGTTCCTGGACGTGGTCGCGCTCGTAAAAGTGGGCGCAGCCGTGAACGTCAGCGCGCTCGCCAATGCGGCCGGCGGGCTCGTGAACGTGGGTGGGCTGGTGAACGTGGGCACGCTCGTGAACATCGGCACGTTTGGCATCGTAGGCACGTTCGTCAACGCGTGAGCGCTCACCGGCCCAGAGGCGCTCGCGCGCGACGGTGACGCGAGCACGCTCACTGCGGGCGGCGGGGCGGGTGCGCTGGTCACAAACGCGCTCGTCGGCGACAACAACCCTGGCGCGGGCGTGCGCGACGGCGAAGACGTTCCACGCGTGGCCGCCGCTGTCGGCGTCTCCACGCGCATCGGAACCGGCGCAAACGACGGCAGGACCGTGACCGTCGACGTGACGACCGTCTCAATCCCCGCACCGTCCTGCGACGGCGACCCCGGCGCCCCCGTACGACGCGCTCCTCCGTGCCGCGTCCGTGATCCGGGCGTCAATGGCGGCGGCAACGAGAACCGCGGTCTGCCAGTAAACGCGTCATTCACACTTGGCGGCGCAATCGATAACCCCGGGACCACCGAGCCTTGCCGTCGGCCAGGTATTGCATCCGGCGTTGCCGTTTGCGCCGTCGCCGTTCCCAGCGTGGCCGCGGTCTTCGTTTTCCCGCTGCTGCTTTTCTCACTACTGCTCCTACTGCTGCTGCTACTTGGTTTTATGCAGCTGTGAGCCGGGATAAACCCCGCGACGGCACGCGCCAGGCAACGCGGCACAACAATGCGGGTCCGGGTTCGTGGTCGCACCGGCACTGCCACGAGCGGGCGACTCGACGACGCGCGGCGCCGTGGTGTCACCACCGACAATGAGCTGCTCGGCCAGGCCCGTGTCGCGCGCGCCCGGGTCCGTAGTCGCCGGGCTGTTGTCATTGTTGTGCTTGGCCGGCTGCGACTGCTCCGCAGTGTCGAACTGCTGGAACTGCTCCATGTCGCGCTGCGGCTGCTCCATGACGCCCGGCTGCTCGGTAACGTCTGGCTGCAGGTGCTGCTGCATAACGTTGGGCTGCTCGCGCTGCTGCTGCGTGACGTCCGGCTGCTGGCGCTGCTCCATGAAGACCGACTGCTGCTGCTGCTGCTGGTCCGTTGTCGCACGCTCAATCTGCAGCTGCTGGTGCAGGTCGGTAGTCGCGCGCTCCACCTGCTGCTGCTCGACACCCGCCCTGCGCTCCGTATCCACCGGCGCCTCGTCCATGACCACGTCCCCACCGTCACACACCGCGCCCGCACGGCCCCCATCCCTATCCACCGCGTTAGTCGCACCAGGCCATACGCGAGATCGCAATCGTGTCCCCGGCGGCGGAGCGTGCGAGTGTACCCCACCGTCCCCCACCAACCCGTCCTCGGGCAACTCGACCGCAACCACTGGCGCCGGCGGAGAAGATCGCAACTGTGGTCCTAACCCGGCCGGCGGGTGCGACGGGCCGGCCGCGTTAGCAGCCGGCCCATTCTGCACCTGCCCCTGCGAGGCACGCAATACCTCATCCATGGCCTGCTCAATCTCCGGCGGCGCCGGCGCAAACGCGTGCTGCGGCGCGGCGAGGACCGCGAGCAAGCTGTCGAGTTCGATGGCCGGGTCGGTCTCGGTCTCGTCAGAAGTGGGGAGCGCGGGGCTCGCGACGGACGGCGGGATCGGGGTCGGCGACGCCGTCGTGGTGGACGGAGCGGGGAGAGGGAGGTCGTCGTCATCCTCTTCGGGGTCGAGTTCCATGACGGCCTCGTCGTCGCTGTCGGTTTCGTCGCCGCCGAAGGCGGGGAGGCCGTTGGCGAGTTTGCCGCCACCGGCGGTGGCGAGTGCCGTGAAGACGGCCGTCGCGCCAGCAGTGTAGGTGGTCGTGGGGCGGGTGGCCGCGACCATGACGACGGCGTCGCGGTTCGCCGGCGCGGGGAACTGGTCGAACTTACCACCGCTAGCGGCAGCATGCAGCGGGATCAGCGGGCCCGGGATCGCGAGTGCCGCCATCCCGTGCGCCAATTTCGCCGGCGCGTCGTCGGGTTCCGGGGTTGCGAGCGCTTGCCGCGGCGTGCGTTCGGCCGTCGGCGACGGCGTGGTGCCCGGGTAGTCAAACACGGCCGGACTGAGCATGGGCGTCGGCTGCCGCTGCGGATTCGCAGCGAGGTCGGTGGCCGCGACAGGGAGCGGGATCAGGTCGCCCGATTCGGACGAGCCCGACTTGATGCCGGCGTCGTTTGAAGCCGAGGAAACGGGCAGGAGGTCGTCGTCGTCGTCGTCGTCCGAGTCCGGGTCCAGGTGCACGAGTTCTTCGTCCGAGTCGTCGTTGCTGTCGTCCGAGTCGGTGGTCGCGTCGGACACGTCGGCCGGGTTACCTGGAGGGCATACGGCCCGAGAATGAGCTTTCATCACGTCCCGCATCAGACGGACCGACGACAAGGACGTACACTGCGAGTCGGCAAACAAATTGTCGATCAGTTCCACCCAGTTGCTCGGGAATCCAGCACGGAAGTGGTCGACGACAGGCGCAAACGTGGCGCGGTCGATCCACTTGTCGTTCAAGTGGCCGAGCAGGCGGTAGGTTGATCCGGTGAAGGTTTTCACGGCGTGTGCCGAGACGCGCTCGCTGACGACCGACGAGTGCCAGACCTGGAGGAGGCGGAGAACGGGAGAGAGGGAGAAGGCAGGGGAGAGCCAAAGCGTGATAATGGGGGGGGGGGGGGGGGGGTTAACGGCTGCCCGATACGTCCAGACGCGTGCACTGGCTCCACGCGCGCGCGGGACCCGCAGCAGCGGTCTCACACGGTCCGCGGGCGATGCGAGCGCGCGCACAAGGGCAACGACGGTGCCTGGGAAGCCATTTGCGCGCGTGCTCGGCAGCCCGCGACCGTGCTGGCATCCTGGCCCCCCGCGAACGCGCGGCGCAAGGGCGGAAATTGACGGCACCTTGTCGTCGAGGAGGCCCTCGACCACGATCCAATATCGGTTATGCTTGATAAACTGCGCGGCAAGGATCGAATCAGTCACTGGGGCGCGTCGGTCGCCCAAGCCGAGACGGTCCATACTCGCTTGTCGGCGGGCACCTTTCGTATGCGCCAGTACTTGAGGTGGATTTCCTTGAGGGGCTTGGCACAGTTGTGCGCGGCGTGCGCGTCGGTCTGAGAGGGCCGAGGTCATGGCGACGCGAAGCGAGCGAGGGCAG
>GG745338.1:1358240-1384700 GCA_000151295.1 Allomyces macrogynus ATCC 38327 | reverse complement strand
CATCCTTCGGCTCGATTCATGTCATTTGTGCTATTTTCCATGTCCTTTGCTATTCGCCCCTTCCGCAATGCAGCAGCAGCAGCAGCAGGGGCGAGAGACGCGAACACGACCCGCGCGGCTCTTTTGCGACGCCGTGTCTCTTCGACGCTCTCCTTTCCGGACCATCCGGGCCACCTCGCGCCCCGCACGGTCGCCACCAGGATGATCCTCTCTCGACGATCCACCCGCCGGAGGCCACGCTGCCCATGCTCGCGTGCTCGGCGCTCCTGCTCGCCACTTCTGCACGCCCGGCCACCCGCTTGCTCCGGCCCCTTCTCCCCGCATTCCTGCTGCTGCACTTTCCAGCCCGGTCGCGCCTCTTTGCCACCAGCACCAGCTCCAGCACCAGCTCCACGAAAATGACGACCAGCCCGTCCGGATCCCTGCCGCCAACCAACGACGTGGGCGGCCACATGAACGCCGAGCCCGCGCACCCCGTCGAGGACCTGCGCGACGCTGCTGGTCTCGTTGGCGTGCGCATGTACCTGACGATCAGCGGCAAGCCGACCGAGACGCTCGTGTGGAAGGCCGACGATAGGTTCGACGCGCGCGAGGTGCTCGTCATGATCCCGGGCAACCCGGGGTGTGTCGAGTACTACCACGAGTTTTTGCAGACAGGTACGCCGTCATCTCTGCAATGTGATCATGCGCGACCACGACGTGTGTGCTCACGGCAGCGTGATTCTCTCGACAGTATACGAGAGCGCGCCCAAGCCGCTCGACATTTACGCGGGTACGTTCTCGATCCCTGCCCGTGTCCAAGCTCGCGCAACCTGGCACCGCCATGATCCCCACTGATCCTTTCTTGCTCTACACGATTATAGTTGAGCACCTCAACCACACGCTGCATGCTTACACGACCCCGCACCTCTACACGCTCGACGACCAAGTACGGCACAAGCTGCACTTTCTCGACGAGATTATGCGGCTCTACCCGCGCACGACGCGCGTGCACTTGATGGGTCATTCCGTCGGTTCTTACATTTGCCTGCAATTGCTTCGCATCCGTGGGGAGCGGCTCGCGCGCGAGATGCACCTCGGCCGTGTGATGCTGCTGTTCCCGACCATCACGCACATCAAGAACACGCCCAACGGCGTGTGGATTTCGGTACCTTGACTCGATCCCGATCTTGTCCACCCGGTTTTGTCGCCGCGCTGATCACGGTCCACCGAACCGACATAGCACCTGACGCGGTGGCTCCCACGCACCATCGCCGGCCTCGCCGCGGGCGCGCTCGGTTCTCTCCCACAATCCTGGCTTCTCCCGCTCGTGCGGCTCTGCACGGGCCAGACCGAATCGCACGCGCAAATCACGGCGCGGTTGATCCACTCGTCAGTCGCGCTGAACGCGCTCTACATGGCCAACCACGAAATGGACAAGATCTTGCAGCTCGATTTGCCGACCATCGACCGGTGGCTGCCGCACTTGACGTTCTATTACGGCACGACCGATCAGTGGGTGCCACTGCACATGTGGCATGAGGTTAGCGAGTGGTGGCCGAATGGTACGTGCATTTCGCGTCGCTCGACTGGCCGACCGTGTTCGCGATCTGTTCTGACGCGCGACCATGCGTGGGATCTAGGCGATATTCATCTCTGCGAAAAGGAACTGCCGCACGCGTTTGTTCTTGGGCACGGGCAGGCCATGGGCGAGATTGTCGCCGGATGGCTCAATAAGCACTTGAAGACGCCGCCCGGCGCGACCACGGTCGCAGAGAATGGCGTCGTGGTGGAGGCGACGCTTGATGCAAGGCCCTAGCGGCTAGAAGGGCTTGTGTGCTGAGATGAACGGTCTCTCGCCAAGAGCAGGTGTCTTGCTTCGCGTCCATGTAAGTACATCCATTTTCCGATACATTTTCTTTCCTTCGATCCGGCTGGCAGTATCGCATCCTGCAGGGGGGCTGGTTGGAGCCATGCCAAGCTTGGGCAAAATCAGTCAAAAATCAGCACAACGGAAACACACGCGCACAGTGATAAAAGGCCTTGTTGCGGCGTGCTGTCGTACGCGAATACAACACTTGGGCAGTGGATGCGCTTAAGACGGGACAGTGCCAGGTCGGCTTGACAGATGCCTCTTGATTTGTTGGCCGACAAAAAGGCTTACGACCAACGTTGAACAACGTTAGTCGTAGGTATATACGCGGGTTTCTTCGTACGTACTATGCCGTTTTACCAATGTGATGGTCTCGGCTGGTCGTGCTTGACAGAGGAATGGCTGCGGAAAAATTGCAAGTTACGTAAGAACCCACCGGTACTGGATCAGAGACGCGTCACGGCCAAGTAAGCCTGAGCAGAGTCGCGCCAGTGCCGACCTCCATCTTTCTCCCTCTGCCAGCACTGCCTGCAAGCAATATTTCCACCAATATTTGGACCAGCACCAACGTCAACAGGGACCAGCAGCACCAGGACCAGCAAGGCCAACGCGCTCTCTCCAAGCGTGCGCAACAACTATTGATCAACAAAGGCGACTGTATACCGACGCGCTGACCGTGAGCAAGTCCCGGCTGCTTCCTGCGCGACGAGTCCAACGAAGCCGCGACCAAAAATTACGAGCTCGGTCGAAAAAATGAGCGCCAACGCGCCGAACCCCGCCGCGGCGGCCGCGGAGCTGGGTATGTCTTTTGACGCGGTCAACAGTTCAAGAAGGGGCCAGTTACTGACCCTGGTGGATCATGCTCCTCGCTCTCTGCAGAGCTCATTGAAAAAGTCGAGCTGCGATTCGCGCTCGCCGCGAGCGCCACGCAACTCGACGCGACCGTGCGCACTTTCCTCGTGCCCGTCCTACAAAAGCTCGCGTCCCCGACGCCCGGGATCCAGAGCAAGGTCCTGGCGCTGCTCGCGCACATCAATGCGCGCATGCGGTCCGAACCCACCATGCACTTGCCGACACAGGCGCTTGTCGCGCTCGTGGGTGCGGCCGCGACCGCGCCGATCGTGCGCAACTTTGGCCTGGTGTACCTGGAAATGGCGCTCGAGCGCACGCCCGCGACGGAACGGACCGAGTGGTTGGTCCCGCTGCTCGCTACATTTGCCGTGCTTGGGAGTGCGGGCGTGCTTATGGGCCGCGCACCGCCCAGGCAGCACGCGCTCCTCGCGAGTCTCGCGACGACGTGCCTCGAGCCGCTGCAGGCGCCGCCCGTGACCAGCGACGCGCTTGCCATCAAGGAAAAAGTGTCGACCGGCGTCCCCACCACCGTCTGGCCCGTGACGTTGCAATGCTGGGCGTACACGCTGCGGCACATGCCGCCGACCGCGTCGCTCGCGGTATGGACTACGACCAAGCGCGCGATTCTCAACTTCACGACGCACTATGTCCCGCCGACTGCCAGCTGGCACCGCGCGTACGTGCTGTTCCTCGGCACGTGCGACGCGAACAGCGCGCTCTCGGACTTGGCTGACACGTCTCTGCGCCGTACGCCGCTCGATTTCGAAACGCCGCCGCTCGTGAGCGCGCTCTACGCGCTGTATTTTGAGCAGAACGTGGCCGCGCATTCCGGCACGGGGCCGCCCACGGTCACACCCGCGACGCCCACAGCGCCCGCGAATGCGCTCTCGAGTCTGTTGGCGGCCGCGACGGCCGCGGGGAGTCCAGCGGCGCCGAGTGTTTCGGTGGATGTAGTCACGGTCAAGCACAAGGTGCTGACGGCACTGGCCAAGTCGAAGGTGGCCGCGTCGGCGTTCCCGTTTTGCTGGAAGGTGATTGTGGGCGCGTTGTTTGGCACGCCGCCCGTGCACAAGTTGCAGCAGGCGGGGCTCGGGTTCTTGCAGTGGGTCGCGCGGATGGTACGACTTTTGGTGTTGCTCGTTGTGTCTTATGGACGGTTGCCGCTGACTGGTTGGGAACGACGTTCGTACAGGCCGACCAAGCCGTGCTCGAGCAAAACGCGCCCGAGATATTGGCGGGCACGCTGAGGATCGTCAAGGAGCCGCCGGGGCATTGACCGAGCTGGCGCTGATTTCGCTCGGCATGGTGTTGAAGCGAGGTACCTACATTCATTTTCTTTCGGTGAGACCGATCCGAACATGTCGGGCTCACTCTTCGTTTCTCAATAAACAGTGCCGAACGCCATGACCGACGACATTCTCACCGACCTGTTCGACCTGGCCAAGGCTGTGCCCACTCACCTCAAGCTCGCTCTGCAAGACTGCCTGACCTCGGCGCTCCTCCCCATGACCACCCCGCCGGCGCACCTCGCCGACCTCGTCAAAGACGCGCCTGGTCACTCTTCGGAGCTGTACCGGTGGATCTCGCTGCGATTTACGGCCAAGTTGCTCCCGCACGCGCTCGACACGCTCGCACTGCACCTGCGACTCTCGTGCGATGCGTCGCTGCACGTGCGGCAAGAGGCCGAGGCTGGATTGCAGGTCGAGGCGCCGAGCAAGGACGCCATGGACGTCGACGGTCGCCCAACGATGGCGCAGTTGCTGAATCTGGTCCAGGGGATGCCGCTGACGGTGGACGAGCGAGCGGTTGCGGTCGAGTACGTGTTCCGGTACCTGCTAGTTGCGCAGGCTGGGTTGCAGGCGGGTTGGGTCGCGGCCGAGTCGGTGCGGGATCACCGGTTTACGAAGGCGCTCAAGGGGTGGATTGAGGGGCATGCCGAGGAGGCGACGGTCATGGCTGGGTTCTTGCAGACGTGTTTGACGGTGGATGGTGGTAAGTTTGCTCGCGAAACCCACACTGTTGGATCGAGACGAATTGCTGACGAATGGTCATTGTAGCGTCGCTGACCCTGCAGTCGTCGTGTTTGCGCAAGCTCGAGTGTCTGCGACTTCTGGGCGCGCAGTTCGAGCGCAACGTGCCCGCGCTTGTCCACCTCCTGTTCACGTCCACATCGATTGGACCCATGCTCAGCCTCGCGCACTTGCTCGATGGTGTCGATGTGGCCGCGCCCACGGGGCTCTCGGTTGACTCGGCGCCCTTCACGGCGGCGCAACTGCTGCTGTCGAACGACGCGGTTAAGGTGACGGACGTGCTCAAGGACGTGTCGGGCGCATCGTCACTCGTGGTGCTGGCCGCACTGCACCGCGCTCCACACGTCCTGTCGGACCAAGAAGTGTCGGAGGCAACGCTCAAGTCGGTTATCACGCTCACGTCACACTCAAACGTCGACATCACGATCAAGGCACTCGGCTGTCTCGGCCACTTGGCGCGCGGGCACCCTCCCCACCGCGCCGCCGTGATCGAGCACTTGATCAAACCCTTCCCGAACACGCACCACGCCAAGACTTTCCCTCCCGTCCTACTCGCCGCGGCCGAAGCCCTCGCGACGATCCTCGCCGGCCCCGCGACGCGGTGCACGCCGTACCACCAATTCGACGCGAACCCGGACGTCTCGACCTACGACCTGGCCGTGACCGACGCCGTGCTCGGCATGGACACGACGTCGAAACCCGTGCGCCACGCACAGCTCACTTACTGCGACCACCTGGTCGCGCTCGTCCCGTCGTTACCCGACACGACCCTCGACCGAATCCACGACATTGCCCTGCGCGCGCTCGTCGTCGCCGACTGGGCCGCGCTCGCGTCACAGGCGCTGATGCAAGTGCACGTGCGATACCCGTCGCGTTCGCCCGCATTGATGCCCGCCGTCTCGCGCACGCTCGCCACGGCCCCCGCACAGGCCGCGACCGCCCCCGCGTTCGTCCTCTTTGACTGTCTTGTCGGCGCCGCGCGCGACATCAAGCAACCGACCGCTGCGTGCCTTTTGCTACATCTGCTGAAACTCGCCGAAGCGAGTGGCGCCCCTGGCGCGGCCGCGCGCGACCGGTCGATTGATTGGTCCAACCCGGAAGCCGAAGCGATTCGTGAACAGTTACCTGTGGCCGACCTGGTCCCGGTCCTGTTCCGGCTGCAGTGCCATACGAACCAGGCGGTCGCTGACGCGATTCGGGGTATGGTCGCGGCGTTGGTGAAACCGCCCAACGCGCCGCTGGAAGAACATTATCCCGCGATTTTCAGGGAGATCAAGCGCGGTTTGCAGCATTCGGCGCCGATCGTGCGGGAAACGTCGCTTCTCGCGTTGCTGGAAGTGTTCAAGCACCATGCGGCCGCGGGTGATCAGGATACGGCGGCGACCACGACGACGTCGCCAGTCGCGCCGTTCTTGGACGATGTTCTCGGCAAGGCGGCATTGCGATTGCTCGACGACGTGCACGAATCGATTCAGCAGGCGGCGGTCCGCGCGTGCACGGTGCTGTGCCAGCACATGCCCGTGGCCATGGCGATGCCGTTTGTTCTCGACGGACTGAAGAGCAGTGCCGCGGAAGTGACGCGGTTTAGTCTGCTCACGATCAAGAAACTCACGGCCGACCGGCCGCGGCAAGTACGCCCACACGTGCCCGAAACCGTGGGGGCATTGCTTGAGGCCTTGTCGTCGCTCGAACCGCAAGTGCTCAACTACCTGTCGTTCCACGTGCATAAGTACGACATGACCGCCGAGCAACTCGATGCGAAACGGCTTATGGCGTTGCGGGACTCGCCGACGATGGCCGCGCTCGAGGGGCTCCTCGCACTCGCGTCCACCCCTGACGAAACCACCGCCCTGATCAACGCGCTCGTACACGTCGTGCGGAAAGGCGTCGGCCTGCCGACGCGCGGCGGGGTCGCGCGCGCGATCCTGCTCCTGAAACCCGTGTCCCTCGCACAAGTGCCCGCGTCCGCCGACTTGCTGCTTAAATCGCTCTCCGGCGCCGTGTTCGACGCGAACGCGACCGTCCGGCACGTTATGGCCGCGGCGGCCGCGCACGTGCTTGGCAGTGGCGCGTCGACGTCGGTCGTGGAAAAATTCGTCGCGCACTTGACCAAGCAGTACGTCAGCTCCGCAGACCGCCGCCGCGCGGTCGCGGGGGTCGCACTCGCGTGCGCGCGGACGGTGTCGGCGCGCGACGTGTGGGGTAAAATGCTCGCTGCAGTCTTACCGCTCGTTGCGCTCGGGATGCACGCGGAAGTGCCTGTGCCGGCTCCGGGGGCGGTGGCGGAGACTGGACCGACGGAGCGCGACGAGTGGGTGGATGTCTGGCAAGCGTATGTGAATTCAGCGAGTTCGGCGGCGACGCTGTACGGTGCTGAAATGCGGTCCCTCGCGAGTGAATGCTTGGCAAGTTCGCAGGATTGGGCGGTCCAGGACCAGGCGGCTCGGGTCGTCGCGTGGCTCGCGGGTGGGTTCAAGGTGGAAGTGCCAAGAGATACGTTTGATCGGCTCGTGCAGTTGGCCATGGCACACCGCCGTGCGGCGCTGGTCACGGCCGTTGCGCAGGTTGGGGTGACCGTGGAGAAGGATGCGGCCAGGAACGCGGCGTCGTGGCTCGTAGGGGAAGTGTGCCGTACAAGCGAGCATGTGGATGCGCTCGATGTGCTGCTGCGCGCGCCGGGAGTCGCGACGGACGCGAGCGTTGCGGTCGTGCCGCTAGCCAACCGAGTGGGTGAGTTGGCGGCGGTGAACGAGGAGGAGGCGAAGAAGAAGGGTGCCGAGGCCGAGGCGGAGAAGGTCGTGGGTGTGTACGCGACGGCGCTCGTTGCGGCCAAGGACGACGCGGCAATCACCGAGCACGTTGCGCGCGCTGCGGACCTCGTGTCGCAGATTGCACGCCAGCGCGGCGCGTCGGCGACGCTGATCCAGTACGTTGGCCGGATCGTCCCGTTGTTGGATTCGGCAAGCGCGGTCCTCGTCGCCAAGGACGTGCTTGGGTTCCCGGCTGCGTTCCAGGTCGAGGACGGGACCAAGGTCACGGCTGCGGTCGAGGCCAGTCGGATCGCAGCAATGACGGTGTTGCGGCGGATGTGTGGGATCCCACCCGCGCAGCAACAGCAGCAGGCGGCTGACGGGGTGGAAACGCTCACGCCGGTGTTGGATGTCGCGGCAAGGACGCAAGTGCACGAGGTAATGGCCGAGCTCGTGAGCAGCGGCGCGTTCCGCCAGGCGCCGCTCGTGGCCGAGGCAATGCGCGAGTTGGTGCAGGAGTTGCAGCGTGCATTGGGTTGATGGAGACGCTGATTTTAGAAATGCATCTCGAACGCGTTTTGCCACTAACTGGTTGTGATCAAGAAAGAGCATCCATTCCACCCACCACCGTCACCTCACATCCTACCTCGCGCCCGGCACATTCAACGACGCCGACGACGCCGTCGCCGATCCAGGATTCGACCCGCCAGCCGACCCCGTCCCCGACCGGGACCCGGAACTCGGCACGCGCCGATGCTGCCTGCGCGCCATACTCGGACTGGCCCTCGCGACCCGAGCCTCACGAATCGCCGTATCCACCCTCTCCTCGTACCACTCGCCCGACTTGAGCAGCCCCGCATCTCCAACCGCCAAATACGCCCGGAGTGCTCTCTCACACAAATCCTGTGCGGCATTACTCGCCGCGTCCGTCAATGCCTGCGGCGGTAACGATTTCAGCAGGTAGTGAATGTCGAGGACGAGCTGCGTCACGCGCGCGACGCTGAGTGCGGTGCCCGTGGGCACGGACGTGGCGAGTGCGGTGGTCAAGACTTGTTCTACTGCGCTGGCGGCCGGGTTGGACGCGACGAGCGCGCGGACGGACGGGGAAGGGCTGAGCATGTCGAGATCAATCTCGGCCTGCGCGTCGTCAGCAAGATGCGCGAGGTTGAACATGGATCCGGACGCGGAGCGCGCGAGCCGACGCATCGACCGGTCGCGCGTGGGTCGCCGTGGCCGCGCGACCGGGGCCGCATCTACGGGCAGCGCGCCTCCGGACCGCGACAGGGACCGCGAGAGCGTGCCCGATGCGGACGACGGGGGCGAGTCGTTGGTGGTCGCGGCAGCTGCGGCGGGCGCGGCGGCAGGTTCCGGCGGTGCCGGTGGTGGTGTTGGCCGTGGCGCCGGGTCGCTCGCGGCCTTGATTTGCGCGACGGTCGAGTGCATGGTCTTGGAGACGGCAGCGAGCGCAGGCAGTCGGTACTGGAACGTCTTTTCGAGCTGGTGCACGACCTTGGGCAGGAAAATGCGCGCGAGGAACTCGCAGCTGGTGAGAATGGCCTGCATTTGGTCCTTGTCGAGCGGTTTTTCGTTGTAGATGGTCGTGAGCCAGTTGAAGAAGGCTTCGCTTAGGCCGGTGACGCAGCCGACGAGCTGCAGTTGGAACTAGATTCGAGAAATGGGTGGGTGGGCGGGCGTGTTGCGCGGCGACGACAGTGTTGGAAAAGAGCAGCAGTACCATTGGGATCACTTGGAAAAACTTGGTAAAGTTCAAAAAGTCCAGCATCGTCTTGCAAAACTGCATCATGGACTTGGTGATCCCGTCGTGGTAATCTATCAATCGAACCGCGACCAAGGTCAATCGTTGCTCCCGACCAAAACGAGCAAGCGCGTCGGATCAACGCACCATTCCGCCACGGCGCAAACGAATCTTCAATCACTGATCGCGCGAGCAACTCGGCACACTGCCGTTCAAACGCCTCGATCGCGCGTGCAACGTGCGCAGCGACACAATCCCAAAACACAAACTCCAAGTCGAGCCCAACGACATCGAGCGACCGCACGAGCGTGACCGACGTATCGAGACACGCGACCACCACTTTCAGCGACTCGTCGCCGACCTGCCGCACGAGCGCCTCGGCAAATTCTTTGACGTGGTCCGTCGCCCACTCGGCCAAGAACGCAGCCTGTAGCGGGTCTGGCAAGACGGCCTCGTACCACTCGGCCGTTTTCTTGACGCCTTGGATCAAGACGGTGCCGAGTTCGTGCACGTACCGTGGCAAGTCCCCCTGAAACCGCAGTTGCCGCGCCGAGTCGTGCAGCGTGCGCGTGCGCAGTTCGAGCAGCGCCGTCCGGGCGGGTACCGTGTGTCCGAGATCGCAGAGCCGGCGCATGGTGGTCTGCACGTGTCGCTTGCCGCCGTGCGGGAGGGCCAAGTCGCGTAGCAGGAGGGACGCAAGCTGGTCAATACGTGCGGGGAGCTGCGAGTGGCCTTGTAGGACATGGATGAGCTGAATGGCTGCATCAAAGTCGCGCGACGAAATGAGCACGTCGAGTTCGTCGAGTTGTTCCGAGAGCTTGGCTTCGATTTCCTTGCTGGGTTTCGGCGGGCCCGTGCGCGTGTTGATCGTGAGCGCGCCGACAATCGAGTCTGTGGCAAAGGACAGTCAATTTGGGGAGACGGCACAATGCGATCACCTTCAGCAGCACGTACCATCATCTCGCCCACTAGGCGACGCACTTGCACCCTCCTCGGCTGCACCCGTCGTGTCGCCGGAGCCCCACGTATCAATCGCGCGCTTGAGCAAATGCAACCACTGCTTCTTATCCGCTGCCGCATCGCACTTGAACAAAAACTGGCTCGAATTGCGCACAATCTTGAATGCCATCGAAACGTCCGGTGTATCGCGCACATCGAGCACGGTCACTTCCGACCACGCCCAGCACTTGTCGGCAACGTACCGCGACTTGAGACCGCGGCGGCGCTTGGCCGAGACAAACAGGTAGTCGCTGAGCACGTAGAGCTGCACGGTATTCTTGAACCGGTAACTCGCGTCGAGTTCAATCAAGACGCCCGTGTAGACGAGCATGCGCGCCGGGTTTGGCGGTAAGGCCTTGCTCGCATTTTCCACGTCGTCCATGAGCCGCTGCAGTTGCTGCTGCAGCTCCTGGGGCGTCGAGGGCGCGTCTGTTGCCCATGGTACACCGGCGCTGCTGTTGGTGGCGACGAGCTGCATGGTCGATCCGGCGCCAGACTGGTCGAGCGAACCGGTATCGGCGGGCGCGTCGAGTCCAGCCGTGGATCGGAAATGGTCGTGTACGGAACGCAAGTCACTGAGCAGGCCGCGCAACACGAGCATGTCGGTCTCGAGCTGCGCAATTTCCTTGGAAATGGCGACAAACTCGGCATAGTTCTTGTAGACGTTTGACTTGAGGTTTTGCGCGGCCGTTTCGCGCGCGGTTTGCAGCAGGCGGTAGAATTGGCGCACGCCCTCTTCCGAGTTGCTGTGCATCGTGTTGCGGACATCTACGGCGCGCTCTGGTCGTCAGGGGAATGAACAAACGGGTGGAGCTGGTCGAAAAACAAGAAGAGAAAGTACACTCTTCCGGCTGGAACCGCTCGTCAAAGAAACGCTTGGCATCGGCCTCGAAATCGGTCCCACTCATGTACCCGCCTGCCGACGCGCCGCCACCTGGGCCGCCGGACCCCCCACTCCGCCCCGATGCGACCGAATCAAATCCGCTCCCTTGCCGCGCGCGTAACGGCGGCGGCACTCCACTCATGCCGGACACGTTCGAGCCGACTTCGCTCGTGGGTGACGGTGGTGCGCCCCCCACCAGACTCTTCCAGTTCCCGGACCCAAACTTGGCCGCCCAGCTCTGGTCGCGGCGGTGGCCACGGGCCTGTCGCGCGTCGGATTTTTTCGGGATCAGGGCGGGCAGGGCAGGGCCGAGCTGGTCGCGGTCGCTGCCAGAGCGTGCGAGCGATGGTGGAGTTGGTAAGGGCGGGGCATCGGGGGCGCCGCCGTACTGCGCGCGCGCTTCGGCAACGGCGTGCGTGCGCATGCGCGACTTGTTGCGGCGCAGAGTCGTGACGGGGGATAGGGCGTTGGGGTCGCTCATGGTGCCAGGCCGATCCGACGTGAGGCGGGTGGGCAGCTTGAGCGTAATCGACGCGGTGCTGCGGCAGGGGCACGAGTTGGGCGGCGAGAATCAGTTGCAGCAGGTGCGGATCATTCCTTGACGGGCAGTCTCAAGGGCAGCTCGAATGCAATGGTGGATGGAATCGTGCAGGGTCACGGAAAGTAGCAGCAACATTCAGCGACAGACGAGGGCGGCGACGCGGGGTGATACGAGTGGCAGGAATGACATCTGACCGCGTCGCCGCCCCTGCCCGGCCACTGCGTCCAACTTTCCTCGCGATTGAATCGCAGTATTATCCGACGATCGCCGACCCCTCGCTCCCGCGCTTTGCCTATCCGTCCTGCCGCGTCCAACTTGCTGCACTGCCGCGTCAGATAGACGATCTCGCTCCGGGACCCCTCCCTCGCCAGCGATCCCGGCCCCCTCTCGCACCCTGCACACCATCGCGCCCGCTTGCAGCCCGCTCCAGTGCGTCGCATTGCCTGCCTGCACATCCTCCGCCCCAACCTGATCCGTCCGCCCCTGGCACCTGCAGCATCGCCACCATGACCCCCAACGACACGCCCTTTGTTGACCTCGAGGCCGGCGACCAGCCAGGCAACGCGCACCAGGCCTCGTCCATGCCGGACCTGCGCTCCGCCGGCTCCTCGTCGTCGCTCGTCGCGAATTGCCCGGCCCCGCTCGTCCGCGCCGCATCCGCCGCACTCAAAGTGATCGACTGTGTTGGGCTCAAGGTGGCCGACATGCTCGGGCTCACGTCGTCGCGGTACTCGGAGTATTACGAGGAGGCGATTTTCGAGGGGCAGCAGGTACCTACGCTCTTACTCCGATCCGACCGCGGGGAACGTCGCTGACAGCGATTGTTACACTAGCACCAAAAACACCTGATCCGGCAATCGCTTGCGCGGTCGGCCGCCAACAAGGCCGCGCCCGTCAACGACTTTGGCATGGTGGCCGCACAGCCCGTTGCGACGGCCGTGATGCAGGCGCCAAGTGGGTCGCCGGTGGGTGGGATCAATCCGGCGAGTGTGCCGATTGCGCCGTCGCCGATGCCGGGACAGGAGGGACCCGGTGGAGTGGAGAACGTGACTCTGCAGGGGTAGGACTGGACTGGCCGGAGGACATGCGAAAGATGGAAATGAACCTTTGATTGCACTTGTTACCCAGTGAGGCAGCAATGTGATTTGACGGAACTGACGGCGCCAGCGCCGGCAACAGCCAATCCAACATGCACGAAAGAGAAAAGGAATGCAAACAGTTTCCTATTTCATTTCTTTCGAGCAATTCTATCACTATCACTCCGAGTCGGCAACAGCAAGGCCAACAGTCGGGCCCCACGGGGTATATATCTCCTCTACGCGGACGACGCGTGCCCGCCACTGCAATCGCAGCTCGACCTTGATCTAGTTCTGGTACGCGACGTCGTTGTGGCAAACGTACATGGGCACCTGCGTGAACCCCTTGTCGCGAATCAGCTTGAAGAACGACGCGGCCACCTGCGTCGCCTTGAGCTGAATGTCGTGCTATGGAATTTACGAGTGAAGACGCGTCAGGATTCGATCTCGCCGTGCGGACAGAACCAACGGAAAAGAACGTACGTTTAGCGCGATATGCGAGTACTTCGACGCCGGCGCATTGACCATCTCCGACGTGTAGTAACTCGAGATCCCGTTGACCGTCTGCGTATCCTGCCAGTCGTTCGAGTCGAGCGACCAGTAGACGACACGGTAATTGTACTTGGTCTTGATAATGTTCATCACGGCCGCATTCATATCGCCGTACGGCGGGCGCATGAACCGCGGGCGCTTGCCGCCAATGTACGGCCGAATCACCGCCTCGGTCTGGTCGAGCTCGGCAATGATCTGGTCCTCGTTCAGCGTGATCAGCGACGGGTGGCTCCACGTGTGCGACGCGACATGATGCCCGGCATTGATCACCGACTGCGCGACGCTCGGGTTATCGCGCACGTTCTCGCCAATCCAGAAGAAGGTCAGGCGGTACCCGGCAGCCTTGGCGGCGGCCAGGATCTTGGCCGTGTACTCCGGGTGCGGGCCGTCGTCATAGGTCGCGGCAAACATGCCAGGCCACCCGCACGACTGGTACATGCCAAACTCGTCGGTCACGTACGACGGCGTCGGCTTGCCGCCGACGGGATTCCAGTCGGCGGGGGCCGGGAAGAGCGGTGTCGGGGCAGCACCGCCGGAAGTCGCGGCCGACGACGTGGTGGACGTGCCCGTGCTGGTGCTCGAGCTGGTCGTGCGTGTGCTCGTGCTCGTGGCAGCGCTCGTCGTGCTGGTCGCCGAACTCGTGCTCGTCGCGCGCGTACTCGTTGACTGCGGCACCGTGCTCGTCGCCGAACTCGCAGCCGTCGAAGACTTGGCCCCGATCGACGCCGTCGTCGCCGTCGCCGGCATGAGCGACACGCCGCGCAGCGTGACGGGCCCCTCCCAGACAAAGTCGTTGATCTTCGCCGCGTCGAGCTGGTTCCACGCGGCGAGCGGCACGTTGGCCACGGCCACGTCAGCCGTGGGCGCGAGGAACGTCACGTACTGCTCGGTCAGCTGGCTGTCGTTGGGCGGGTTGCACGACGCAAAAGCCTCGGACTTCACGCGCACGACCGTGCCCTTGGGCGCCTGGAACTCGAATTGCAGGGCTTTACCGCCGAGAACCGCGCACTTGCCGTCGGGCGACACGACTTCGACAAAGTACCCGTTCTATTCGCGTCGAGATGCGTGATCAGTGTCGCGTTCGCGATGGGCGCGCGACAGGGGGGAATAACAGCGGACACGTACACTCGGCACAACGACCTGCCCCTTCGAGTACACGAGGTTCCCGTCGTCCGACCCGCGCCAGAGACCAAGCTTGTTGGTTGTGCCCGAGGTGGTCGTGAAATCGTCGACGAGTTGACCGCGCGCGGCCGACAGGAGCGCGAGCGCCGTGAGCAGCGACAAGATCAGGCCGAGGCCGCGACCGCTGCGGCGTGCGTGCAAGGAGCGAGGAGCCATGGCTCAGGTAGAGTGTTTTGAGCAAGAATTAAAGGGGGGAAAGGCGGAAGCGCAAGTTGGCGCCAAGAGAGAGCAGAGGGAGGGAGGGAGGGGGGTGCGGAGGGAAGAGGGGCTGCCGCGGGGGGTCGCCGCATTTTATACGGCCGCGAGAGCCCATTGCGGGCGGTGAGCGCGCGTTGGCCATTGTGCTGGGCCGGTGCTGGTGGATAACGAGTGTGGTCGTTGGGCGTGAAGGATGATATTTACTGTGATCAGAGAAC
This sequence comes from Allomyces macrogynus ATCC 38327, assembly GCA_000151295.1. Classification (NCBI taxonomy): domain Eukaryota; kingdom Fungi; phylum Blastocladiomycota; class Blastocladiomycetes; order Blastocladiales; family Blastocladiaceae; genus Allomyces; species Allomyces macrogynus. The sequence goes on along the minus strand of GG745338.1, from coordinate 1,369,811 downwards.
GTGACCGCGTTATGAGGCAAACCGCACCGTCTCCCGAAATATGAGCTGCGAACCAACCATCCTTTCTTGCATCAAAGAGGACAATCGCGCCGCGCGCGAGCCTCTGATCGCAGCGGTTGAGCTGGCCTCGAGGAGGAGGGGTGACAGGGCCGTAAAGTACGGGCAAAAATCCATTGGTATACATTTCCCAAGAAACCGCTGCAAACGACAAACAAAGACAAGAGCAACCGAGCTACAAGATCGATCAAAAAGATCACCCGATGAAAGATCACCAACCAAACCCACCCCACGCCGGCGCGCTCCTGCTCAGGACCCACGTATCGACGCCGGCATTGGCAGCGGCCGTGACCGCAACCGACGCGTAGACGCTCCACTGCGCCGCAGCCAAATCGGCAACCAAGTGCGCCACAAGCCGCTGCGCGTGCGGGTCCCCATCAAACCACGGATTGCCCGCGAGCTTGAGGATAATGTGCCCCGGGCGCGAGTGCGCGACAAGAGACACGCCCGTCGGCCACCGGCGCGCCAGACTCGTAATTAGGGCGTCGCGCGCATCGTCGGGGGCATCGACAATCACGAGCCGGTCGTGCGCCTCCCACCCGAGTGCAAACATGGGTGGAGCGTCCAGTGGGGCCGTCGTGGTTGAGGTCACTGGCGTCGGTGGTGGGGCAGACGACCGCATAAACACCCACACGTCCGCGTCACCGCCCTTGCGCGCTGTGGCCACGGTCGAGATGTGCCGCCACCCGCGCGCAGCCATACCGGCCAACACGCCGAGAATGATGCGGCGAACGAGAACAGCCTGTGCGACCGACCACTGCGGCTCGTTCCATGGATCTGGCACATCGCGCGCGAGCTGGAGAATGTAGTGCACTGGCACGTTCCAAAACTCGCGCAGGACGATACGGTCGAGCTTGATTCCGATGCGCGTCATGTGGCGGTGCAGCGCAATCATGTCGTCTTCGGGGACGTCAACAGCGCGGAGCAGCGGTCTTGTCCCGCGGTAGATCGTCAGCGAGCACGTGGCATCGTCAAACGGGTACTCTGGCGGCGGGTGCGGTGCGGTCGTGTCCGAGAGTGGGGGTGGGGGTGCATCAAGAGGATGGTACGGCGTATCAGGATCCTCGGTCCACGTGTGCGTGCGACGCGTGCTTGTGGTCGCCGTCGTCATGCGGTCGTCGTCGTCGATCGGCGCGTCGTCGAGATCGAGCTGGTCGAGCGCGTGGTCGACGATTGTGACGCGGTCGATCCAGTCGTCCATGTCGGCGGCCTGCGCGGTGATGCTGGCCAGGTCATCGTCGTCACCGAGAAAAGCTGACGTTGGACTTGTGCAGCTGGCGACGGTTGCGGGTGCAGGTGGCAGAGTTGCTGTTGGTGGAGGGTCGGTCGAGGACATGGCTGTGATCGGTTGGTTGGTTGATCAGACAAACGGTGCTGCCCGATCACTTGTTCAGCTGCAACACCTCGAGATAGAGCCGGCGTCGTCGAGAACAGGCTGTGCAAAGACGGTTGCGGGAAGTTGCGACTTGGAATAGCGCGGCCGAGTGCGAGGATGGTGGTGGGCCGGTTCTAAGTGCAAACCATGTGGTTCGTCCTGATTGATTGGCTTGAGCCTTGGTGCTGCGCGATGTTGCGTGAGCGTGTGCGGTGCACTTCCGCCGCGGGTTCGCCAAGACTGAAGACGCGCTGCGCGGGAGCACGTCGGCAGGCGTTTTGCTCCAGTGTATTACCTGAAGATCAACAGATTGGCCAAGCTGGCCCTGAGCGTGTTCCGTGGAAAAGTGCGGTCAAGTTGGCCTGCTGGTCGCGACCATAGGATGAATGACAAGGGCGGTGTTGCCCCTGAAGTGCAGGACAACCGCGAGGATTTCGGGATTTTAAGCAGAATTCATTGGTTTCTTTCTTCTCCACCCTGATTTAGGCCACCTTGGGTCGGTTTGGCTCGTTGGGAGAAGCCCAATCGCTGACGGTTCCATGTTGATCAATCTTCATTCCATCCATACTTGCATGACATTCCTTTTTGTTGAGGTTGTGCTGGGAAGAGGAAGAAAGCATGCAACTCCACCACAAGATGTCGTGTGTGTAGCCTGGCATCGTCGGGCGTTGTCTGAGAAGCATTTCCGAGCGAAGACGTTCATGTCCGCGGCCGACAACTGTCCATCGACGATTCTTGCTACTAGCCTGGCCCATGGCCGTGGAGCGAACAGCAAGTATGGTTGGGGAAAGGTGGCCCATTTCTGCTGTCGTTGTCAAGGTTGAGGAATGCCGGTCGACCAAGAAGAAACGCAGGGGCGGATGGAGCAGCTCGCAAGCTGGACAGCGGATGGCCAAGTTTGGACGGCGGCTGTGCGAGACGCGCCAACTCCAACGGTCCGATCACCTCCAATCAACCCGCAACCGGTTGCCAACGACCCCGCTCACTTGCTGCAGTCGGCGCGCCATCAACTCATCACGACACCCGCGTTCGCTAGACAAGCTCATCGACACACGCCGGCAGCACGCTGATCGCCGGCGAATTGCGACGCTGCCTGCTGCAATCACCCATGGCCACCTTCACCGAGTACCAGATCCGGCGCTACCGCTTCATCTTTGCCCAACATGCCGAGGACGCCCTTGTCGAGCAGGAGCGCGCTTTTTCGAGCCAGGGGACCCCATCCATGCCGCGCGCCCGCTCGGCCGCCAGCGACACGGACCCGGTCGAGTCCGAGTCGTTGACGAGCAGGTCCGGCAGTAGCGTCCCGCCGCCCGCGTCGTCGGTACGAAGGCATCTCACCGACCAGAGCCACGGGACCATGGGCCACAGTACTCTCGGGCTCGGCGTGGCGCTCCGTGGCGGCGGCGATAGCGCCGTCAAGGACTCGAGTACGCTGCTCACGGGGTCAACGTCGCGCATTCCGAGCTTGATCAATGCAATTCGCGTTCACTCGGCCACTTCGTCGCGCGCTGGCCGCGCTGTGCTGGACTTCAAGCAGCCGGTCGTGGCCAAGTACCGGCTGACTGTGCGCGAGCTGCATGCGCTCCTGGTGCGTTGATGGCGCGATTGTCCAACTTTTCTCCCCGGCGCAACTGACGGTCCTGCTTCATCGACGGTAGCCTCGCTTTGGCCCGCCGCTGCCGCACGACGTGGTCAAGAGCATCATGTACCGCTACGACTCGTCATGCTCGGGCCTGCTCGACTTTGAAGACTTTCTCGAGTTTCTCGCCGACTACAACGTGACGCTCGAAATGAAGCGTGACGCCGCGCGACGACTGTTCCGGCTACAGCACGGCAACACGACGGCAGAGGTTCGTGAACTGTGCCAGTCGCTCGGGTTCAGTCCGACCAACACGTTTCTCGTCGCCGCACTACGCCGCGCCCAGTCGGAGGCCGAATTTCTCATGTTTCTCAATCTCGACGACCCCGAGTTCCTGTGGGTGCCGTCCGACTCGCTCATGCGATCGATGCTCGACTCGGGCATCGTCTCCGATTTTGTCTTTCTCAGCCGCAGTATATCGATCCGCGTCGTCGAGGCCGTTGGGCTCGACCGGTTCGTGCGCGCCAAGCGGCGCCTGGGCCACGGGATCGACTATGCGACACTCGACCCATATGTGCGCGTCACGGTTGCGGGCCAGACGCAGCAAACGTCGGCGCTGATGGGCACGGCCACGCCGCAGTGGGACCAGGAGCTGCAGTTTACGGTCGTGATCCCGCCGGGCGAGATGCACGATGTCGTGCAGTGGGTCGCGTGCCAGACCATCACGTTTGAGCTGTTCGATTTTAATAACGAAGGCGTACTCACGCACGGCGAACTGCTCGGGAAAGGGCGGCTGCCGTTACTGCGCGCGTTGCTCACAGTCAAGCGGCCGTTTGAGGTGGCCGTCCCCATTGTCTGTCCGGACCGGTTCGACCACCACGTCGTCCTGCACGTGCACGCGACGGACCGCACGCAGGAGCGCGGCGCGTTTGCCAAGGTGGTCGACGTGTGCCCCAAGACCGAGGAGGTGTGGTTCCGCAAGTATCCGGAGAAGATGAAGCGCGACTTGTGCCCCGAGCAGGTGCGTGTTTGTCTCCGTTTCCGCTCCCTTCCTTGGCGACGAGACGATGGTCCGCTGACCGTAATCCCCTCGGCATTCAGGCCTCGGCAACAGAGCGCCGAGCTGCGTCGCTTTCCGAGGTCGACGAGGACGACGAGGACAACGAGGACAATGAGGACGACGAACTCGAGCTGCAAGAGTACTTTAAGAACATGATGGAGCAGGAAGCTAACTCGGTACGCTGGCTTTTGTGGGTGTCATGACCATTTTCTCTTGATTCAGCATCGCTGACACAGCGCTCTCCACTTGCCAGATGACCCTTTGGAACTACTACCGCCCAATGGTCGAGTCGCTGCACCAGCTTTTCCCGCGGCGCAACTTTGCCATTCTCGGCCTCGACGAATCCAACATCTTCCGCCCGCTCACGTCGTTTGTGTGCCCGTTCAAGTTTTCCAGCACGCACACTCGGCACGACCTGGCGCGGTTCGTCGCGCAAATCCCATTCTACGCGCCCTGGACGCCCTTTTCCGAGACGACGCACCGGCAACTCGCCAAACTCTCGGCCAAGGTCGCGAACTTGCTGCACCACTCGACGCAACCGCTCGCCAACGCCTACGGCGAGCCCGTGCTCTGCGCCGAGTCGCGATCGAGTCAGATCGCGACACCTGCGGCCATGGTCGCCCGCGGGTTCGGCAGTCTCATGGAACACGCGATCCTCCTCTGCTCACTTTTTCTCGGACACGGATCCGACGCGTTTGTCGCTGTTGGCACGCACCACGGGATGCACCGCGTGTGGGTCGTGACCGTGGACCGCATGGCCGCCGACGACGACCACCATCGCGGACTCGACGACGCAGCCCCCTTATCGCGGCGGTCGGGCAGTACGCAGGGGCTTGACGTGGAGGGGTTCACGGGCCGGTCGGCGCTCGCGCACGTGACGCGCCAGAACGCGCGGCTCAAGGTGCAGCACTGGGATTTGGTGGCGGGCACGGCATGGAGCAGTTATACGCAGTCCGGGTTCGCGTTTGAGCGGCTGGTCACGCTCTTTAATCACCAGAATGTCTGGTTCAATGTGCAACGGTCGGATTTGCTCGCGCGGCCGATATTCTCGTGGGAGTTGAACAACCCGGCATGCTGGCTGCCGTTCTTGTCGCCGGCGTGCCAGCCCGAGTTTGCGTCGGTCATGGGCTGCTTTTGTACGTTTCGGTCGTCGTTTATGTGCGCTCGAATCGGCGAACGGGCTCAAAACAGTGCGGCCTTTCTAGACAACCCGCCAACACAGCTGCACGACGTCTCGCTCACGTTCCCGCTCAACGACGTGGCCGCGGCCATGGCGCTCGGCCAGCTGATCAAGGAGTACCGCAAGAACCACTTGCTGCTCACGACGCGGTTCCACCGTGTCCTCTCGCTGTGGTTACGCGACCAGATTGCCGAGCTCGAGGCGTGCAGATTGCGTGGCGCCATCCCGAACCTCAAGGGTCCCGTGGAGCTGTTCCCGCCAGCATGCACTTTTTCGTACCGGTTCTTGCGGTTTCATGGGAAGCCGTCGCCCACGGCGATGCTCCAGTTCCTGGGTACGTCTTCGACGCGTCTCGGTTACGGCTTTGCTGACTCGTCGACTGACTTGTGTTTCGCAATGTGGTAGTGGAGGGCGGGTACCTCGACTGCAGCGTGGCCGGGTGCGCGTTTGCCGTTGCAGTCTCGTCGTTTGTGCATCCGATGGGCGCACGGACCGTGTGGGTGGGGGTTGGCGTGGCGACGAACGTGACGTGACTACACTTGCTCTCAAATATACCCTTTTGGAAATTGGTCTGTGATTTTGACCGAGCTGGGAGGGATTGAAGATGTTGGACTGCGACTAGTCCAGTGGCCCGAAACCACATCTAGCTCGCCTGCAACAAATCACTGCAGAAACACGGTGGAGAGTCTTCGACGCTGCAATGCAAAGGGGCTTGGAAGGCTGGAGCAGGTGGGGTCGCCGTTCATGGGACTACTAGGATTGCTGATGATTGCAGCTCACGATTCAAGTTCAAGAAGCATGCTAGCCCAGCAATAATGAAATCTCCTCCGCCGTATTTCCGAGCATCCTCTCATCTCGTCTCATCACGACACCGGTCCCGTCAATTCCATTCAGCGAAGGAAGCATGACCTGCAGTCGAGAGGCATCAGCCCTCAGTGCCGGCGCAACCATCAACCAAGCAGTCGCGGTCGCCATCCCAAGCGCACAGACCATGACGTGCCACTGGGGCCTGGCGGGCGGGCCGGCTCGTCGTCATTGAAGACGACGCAGCGTATTGCTCCCGATCACAAGTTACTGGTGCGCTGCGAGACTTATGGAAGTGGTTGACGGTGGTAGGGGTGGGAGACGAGACGGTGGAGGCTGATATGTAGAGTGATGGCCCGACTCCATCGTTGCTGCCATGTGCGCGCGCTCCCTGCCGTTTGCGCGCGGTTACCATGCCGCTGACCGACAAGAATGGTTGCGCGGCGACGCGCTCGCATCCATCCTGTGCTTGACCGACTAAACTCGCCTCAAGTGCTCACAAAATAGCACTCCCCTCGCGTGCAAGTCTCAAGTCTCGAAAATAGACAGGACCAGCTTTGTCGTGCGGGATCGTGCGGTGGCTGGCACAGCACGGCGACTGGCGGTGACAAGAACAAAGCAATGGATCCAAGGAACGCTGAGACCTTTATACAAAATTCCCCGGCGCTCGTCTCTTGCCGTGATCCAACAATCAACGAAGCGCCGGCCGATCATGCTCTCGTCGCGACTCCGAGCCTCGGGGCGGCTCTGGCCCGCGACCTGCAAACCGACCAACCGACCGCTCTTACTCGAGCTTGGGGTGACGGAAGTGCTCGCCGGCGTAGACGGCGTGCGCGCCGAGCTCCTCCTCGATACGGAGCAGCTGGTTGTACTTGGCGAGACGCTCCGAGCGGCACGGGGCGCCCGTCTTGATCTGGCCACTACATAGTCAAATGGCACCGTCGTTAGCGTTCCGTTTCTCTTTTCTCTTTTTCTTTTCTCTTTTTTTCTTTTTACTTTCCTTCCAAGCGCAACTACGAGATCAGCGATGAAACAGTCCTCCGTCTCGCCCGAGCGGTGACTGACCATGACTCCCCAGTTGTCAGACTTGGCCAGGAGCGCAGCTTCGATCGATTCCGAGACGGTGCCAATCTGGTTGACCTTGAGCAGCAGCGCCGAGCAGGCCTTCTTGTCAATGGCCATCTGGATGCGCGCCGGGTTGGTGACGGTCAAGTCGTCGCCGACAATCTGGGCCTTGGTGTGCAGCTTCTCGTTGAGGTGCGTGTAGGACTCGAAGTCGTCCTGGTCGAAGGGGTCCTCAATCGAGACGATCGGGTACTCGTGCACAAACGACTCGTAGAGCGCGGCCAGCTCCTGGCCCGACAAGTAGGTCGACGGGTCCGACTCGGGGTTCTTGAAGTCGAGGTCGTACTTGCCCTCCTTGTAGAACTCGGACGCGGCCACGTCCATGGCAATCTTGATCTTGCCCGTGTACCCGGCCTTCTCGATCGCCTGCTTGAGCAGCTCAAGACCCTCGCGGTTGTCCTGGATGTTAGGCGCGAAACCGCCCTCGTCACCGACATTGGTCGCGTCCTGGCCGTACTTGGCCTTAACGACGTTCTTGAGGTGGTGGAACGTCTCCGAGCCCATCTTCATGGCCTCGCGGAACGAGGTCGCGCCCGTCGGCATGATCATGAACTCCTGCATGGCGAGCTTGTTGCCGGCGTGCGAGCCACCGTTGATCACGTTGAACGACGGGACGGGCAGCACGTACTTGGCCGCCGGCTTGCCGTAGGCGATCGCGTGCAGGTGCGCGTAGAGCGGCAGACCCTTCTCGGCGGCACCGGCCTTGGCAATGGCCAGCGAGACACCGAGGATGGCGTTGGCGCCGAGCTTCTCTGTTATTTTGGGGAGCAGGGACGCGGCGTGAGATACTGCGGCTCGATTTGCAATCGCGCGCGAGTTGGCGGCGCGAGACGTGTCGCGCAGGTGGGGCGAACCAGGCAGTGTGGAGGCACTGGCTGGGGACCCAGAAGCAAGCCACACAACCCAACTGCGTCCAAAACCACCGAGCAATGCGAGCGCACGACCCGGCCGCCGCGCGAGCTCAGAAATCAGCGAACGTACCCTTGTTGGGCGTGCCGTCGAGGGCCAGCAGGATCTCGTCGGCCTTCTTCTGGTCGGTCACGTCGAGCGCCGGCTCGAGGCCAACAAGGTGCGGGCCAATGATGTTGTTGACGTTCTCAACGGCCTTGGTCACGCCCTTGCCCATGTATTCGGACTTGACGCCGTCGCGCAGCTCGAGCGCCTCGTGCACACCCGTCGACGCGCCCGAGGGCACGGCGGCGCGGAACAGACCTGGAAAGGGTGGACGGCGGGTCAGTTGAATGTTGCAAAGCGCGTCGGATCGGAGGGTGCTGAGACACGCGTTCGGCGTGTGTGAGCGCGCGCGACACGACGATCGGCGCGTTCGCGGCGGCGTGAGCGCGACGAGGGCCGCTTGGGCAGTTGCTGGCTGCTCCGTGGGCCCTCAAGCGCGAGCCAGCAGGACTAGGACCGCGACTTGCGCGCGCGTCGTGTCGGATCGTGCCGCGCCGTCGCGTCGAACATCGCGTCTCGCGAGGGGCTCAGCAGCGAGGGAAAGGCGCGCCATACCCTTGTCGGTGACGAGGTCGACCTCGACCGTCGGGTTACCGCGCGAGTCGAAGATCTGGCGGGCGTGAACCTTCTTGATGGCCATGGTGGTGTGCTGGGCGGACTGTCGGGGGGAGAGCGAGAGCGCGAGCGGCAGGGCGAGAGGCGTGGGGCCAGCGCCGGTTTTATACCGTGGTCGGCGGTCGCGGTGCACAACAACCAAGCGCGTGGCCGTGGCACACGTTCGCGCGCATTCCATCACCGACAGTGGCCATGCGAGCTGCGACGCGCCTTTCGTCGGCTGGGGGCGGCGCGCCGCGCGTGCAGTTCGCGTGCCTTCCGCGCGCAAGCCAAACCGCACGGCCCACCGTCTCGCGCGACCACACCAGGCCGCCGTTGAGCGCGCCTCGCTCCAAGATTGTTGCCAGGCTCCCAAGGCACGCGCGTCCGCCGGTGCGAGAACTTCGGGCCCGGCCCGACGTGGGAAACGGCCGTGATCGCACGCGTCGCGCCGGCCGCCGAGCACTGAACGTTCGGCGGCCTGGGCCACCGTCCCTGCTGGTCCGTGGTGCGACCTGTGCCTCCGGTCACTCGCGCGCGTCGTGCTCGACAGGGTTGGCCGCCGCCGCGCTCGCCGCGCTTCGACGTGCACGACCGAGCGGCCTGCCAAGCAAGGAGCAGGGCAGGGAGTCGAATCCAGACGTCGGGGAGGGCCGGGCGACACGGTTCGAAGCGCGCCGACATGCTCCGCGTCCATGAAATCACCTGGGCAAGGCGACGTGCCAGCCATATCGCGTTTATTTGATGGAAAGAATGAGACTCTTTGTCCTGCAGGATGAGGAAATGAGCCAATGAGTGCACAAATCACGCCGATCATGTCCACGTCACTGTTCCGGCTGCCGACTGCCGACTGCCGATCCTCGCTCGCGAGTCGCGACCGCTTTTCGTGATGAGCACCAAGCGCAACCTCCTGCAGCACACTCTCCTGCGCGTCCGACTGGCAGCAATCTGATCAAGGAGCTTGGTCAAGTCCTCGACACGAGCGATCGCGGACACAAGTCAACTGGTGGGTGACTTACCAACCGCGTGCCAACCATGTCCAGCAATGATTCCTTGCCCGCAGCGCCGGCACCAGCGGAAGCAGCATCAACACCAGGACCAGCGACTCTGGAAACAACAGCAGCCATGACCACCTCTGAACCAATACCGGCATCCATCGACCCGCTCCTCGGGCCTGTTCTGGCCACCCCCGTCGTGCCACGCGTCGGCCAACTCGACGCGTCCCTGCTCGACGCGCAATTGCTCGGCATGTTCAAGGATCAGCTAACCGACGCGCTCAGTTTGTTCAAGGTCCGACAGTCAACGTGCACCCTCCCAGGCCTGCTCGACTGAAGCCCTGCTTCTGCTTCCAGACCCCATGGGCCGCGCGCTACGACGCCGAACTCTCCACCCTCCTCGGAATTCTGGTCCCGCTCCTTGCGCTCGCCTCCGGCACCTCGCACGGGTACGGCCTATCGCTGCAAAACCTGCGGTATGCGGCGACCACACCCCGAATCGCCGCGCACGCCGTCCTTGCCGCGTCCGCACCGTTCGCGTGGTCGCGCCTACGCGCATGGGTCCAGCGCACGCGCCGCGAGTCGGTCGACCGCGCCATGTCGAAAGCCGAGACGGCGTGGACGGTGATTTCGCTCGTAACCTTGGTGCGGTTTTTGGTCACGGGCCGGTACCGGACGCCGTTGGAGCGGGTGATGGGGCTACGGGTCGTCCCGGCGAGTATTGCGACGCAGAGGACGATCTCGTTGGCTTTTTTGCACCGGCAGATATTGTGGAATGCGTTCACGGTACGTTTGTGTTTGTGAATCGCGCTTGTCGACCAGCATCTGACACTCTCCACCGACCTGAAAACCAGGAATTCCTCCTCTTCGCGCTCCCTCTCTACCGGCACCTGGCCCCGCGCATCCGGCGCGTCCTCCTGCGGTACTTCCCGGCGCTGCGGTACCTGACCTCGTCGCGGCTCGCGACTCTCGCGCAGCTGCCGATCGGCACGTGTCCCGTCTGCGTCACCGGGTCCCCCGCGTTCCAGACCGACCCAACGCACGCCGTGCAGGACCCGGAAGTGCTCGATAAGTACCGCGCGAACATGCCGGTCCGCCTGGACCCGTGCGGGTGCGTCTACTGCTACTATTGCGCGCAGGTCAAGCATGCCGAGGAGGTGGCGGATATGGATACGGCGAATGACGAGACGGGCGACGAGGAAGAGAAGGTGGAGTGGACGTGTGTGCGGTGCGGCAAGGGGGTCGCGCGGATCGAGCGCGCGTGAAGTGCGGAACCGGGTCAAGGTTCTGGTGAAGGAAGTGTCGGTTGTGGATCGGCGATTGGATGAGCGGCACTGTCCACCTAGTGTCGCGGACACCAGCTGCGCAGATAAAAAGTCCTATGTTCAATGAAAATCGAGTCCACGACCGCGCCCATCCAACGCATCGGCGCACCACGGCGCACCCCACCTCCCTCCTTCATTCGGCAGGAAACGAGCCCGCGTTCCGTCCTGCTCCCATCCCTCCACCTCCCCTCCTCCTTCTTTTCCACCCTCCAAAATCTCCTCACCCGCGCATCTGCTGATGCTGCGCCTGCATACCGGCCGCCTCCTCGATCCCCGCACTATCCAGCGGCGACACGACCGCCGTTGGCGACAAGTAGGTTGCGGCCGACTGCGCCGTGTTCGGCGGCGCGCGCATCCCGCCCTCTTCTGCCTCGAGCATATCCTCCATGATCGCCGACGCGCGCACGGTCAGCGGCGGCGGACTGCGCGTGGACACTTCCATGTGCGGGCCAATACTCGATTGCGGCAGCGGGACGGTGGCCGCCACGTCCTGCAACTTACCAACGAGCGGCCAACGTCGCGC
>GG745338.1:1338172-1357262 GCA_000151295.1 Allomyces macrogynus ATCC 38327 | reverse complement strand
GGGCCCCCGGAGCGCGGGCAGGGCCAGAAGGAGTACGGCGAGCGCGGTCATTGCTACCAAAGGCATCAAATCAGGTCGCGTCAGTCCTCTTTGCTCCCACCGTCTCCCAAGGAACACAAAAAAACGCACCCGACCCCGCCTTCCCCTCCCTCTCCACCGCCGCACCTTTCCCCTCCATCGTCCCTGTCGATACGTGCGCAACCGCAGCGGCCGTCGCGCACAGCGCAATCAACCACATTCCGACCATGATCCCGGTTGCCACGGCCTTGGTCGCGACCGTACGCGCCATGGTCACGGGCACGTCGGCGATCCCGAGCGCGGCCATGGGCGCCGCGTCGTCGTTTGTCGACGACACAGCGAACGCGGTCGCGGGCCCAGCCGCCGAGATCGTCCACTTGAGCGGAACGAAAGGGTTGCGGCCGAGCGTCGTGTTGGCCGCGAGCGCGGCGACGGTCGCGGCCAGGTCGGTCGTGGTCATGGCGTACATGCCGAGACGCGCCGTGTGCTATTATGGCCGACGTCGAGGGTGAGCAAGGTGGGGAGAAGGAGGAGAGAGAGAGAGCAGCGTACTTGGTCGTACGGGTAGTAATTCGGGTTCCCGTCTTGGTGCACGATCGGCACGGTCATGGGCCCTGGCGGCGTGTCGGCCGACAGCGACTTGCGATTGCCGTTGACGAACAGCTCGATCCCTTGCTGCAAAAATGTTGACCCGGGGCCCGCCGCGTACTGGCCAAACGGGCGCACCTACACCGTCCCCACCGTGTGGTCAGCGTCGCGCTCTTCTTCTCACGAGAACCAAGTCACACGAAGTGAAATACCTTGGTCACAATCACCTGCGATTGTCCCGCAACGACATCCACCCCCATCCACTTGACCTCCACGTCCAGGTACCCGGTGCGCATCACCTCGGCCGTCGGCACATACGACGCAATCACTGCCCCCGCGTTCGTCGCCGGTGCCTGCACCTTGAACCACAAGTATGTCGCGACGGGCGCGACCGCGACCGCGGCCACGAGCACGGCAATGCAAAAGTAGGTCGCGACCACTTTACACATGCCGGGTTTCGTGAGCGGCGTCTCGCGCGAGAGCAAAGCTGACGCGACGGCCGGGTTGATCGTGGGCGACTGCGGCTGCGGCTGCTGCTGCTGCTGCTGCTGCTGCGGGTGGTGCGCGGGCAACGACGCGCCGCTCGCCGACGGGTGAATCGCAATGGTCGGGCCCAAACCGGGCGGCGGGGCCGCGCCGGCCTGCGAGTGCGGCGGAGACGAGTTTTGCATCATGGTCGGTGGCGGTCGTCGTCGAGGTCGAGGTCGAAGGACAGAGAGCGCGACGGGGCCGGTGGATGCATGCGCAGAGTGGGCGCGTGGCCGACTTATCGGCGCGCGCGTGGATGGCGCGCTTGCTGGCAAAGCGGGTACTCGCTCGTGCGCGCGACACGCATGGAAGTGGGAACGGGCGGTCGTGCGCGTTGACCGGCCCCGGGCGCGCGCTTGGGATCAGCGAGCAGTGGTGGGAGGAAGTGGGAGACGGTCACGTTGGGGGTGGGAGACGCGTCGTCCTGGTTGAACGCTCCACGTTGCGGAGCAGTTTGCCAGCCGTGCCACCCGACTTTTGCCAAAATGCACGTATGTCCGGCGCGGCACCATGGTTTTTCTCGGTACGCACGTCATGACTGCCTGTCGAATCCGTTCGCCAGGACGACCAGCGAAACCGACCAGCTGCGAGCTTCCGCCGCTCGCCACCGGCCATGCAATGCCCACTGCAAATGTAACGTTTGTCTAAAATCCTCCACCCTCCACCCTTCACCAGTCCCTCCCCCACGTACAAGTCCTGCCCCTACACGCCCGCAGACGACGACGACGACGTCGACGCGATCCTCCCTACTTCCACGTTCTCCAGTGCCCCCGGTCGCCCGAGCGATCCGTCCGGCGCAGGCAACTTGAGCGTGTCCGCAGCCGACGGTGCGCCACTTCCAACACTCGCGCGCCGATCCGTCCCGCCCAGTCCACTCCCAAAACTCGCACGGCGCTCGGCCGTGCGGTAGACGTCGACCGACGTCGACGACACGGTCGACACGTAGGACGCGCCGGAACTTGGTTCGACGCCGCACTGCGCGGTGATTTGCGCCGGGTTCGCACGAGCGGTGACGTACGCGACCGCGTCCCTCGCGGGCGTGTCGTTGGCAATCCACAATAAATCCAATTTCAGCGGCGGGGCGCGTGTGTTGCGTGCAGATTGGGAAGCGGCTAGCGCGAGGAGCGGTTCCAGGTGCATTTGATCGTTGATGCGCGTGTCGGGCGCGACGACGAGGACCAATTGGTCGAGCGTTGTGTTGGTCTGGACGACGCGCAGGACGGCCGCCCAGACGGGGGCGACGTCGTCGACGGCGAGCAGCAGTTTCGCGACGCGCACGCACCGGTTCCAGGCGAGCGTTTCCAGCACGTCGAGGAGCCCGGCGGTCGGGATGACCGACCCGGTCAAGTCGACGATGCTCTGCCGCATATCGACGAATCGCGGAACCACGGACCGGCCGGGGGCGAGCGCGACGGGCACGACGAGCGTTTTCTCAAACAGTCGCGCGTGGAACGCGTCCAATAAATCGCGGTCGAGCGCGAGCGTTTTCAGCACGTCGTCGACCTCGTCCATCCACGAATCCAACTCGCGCGTGCGGCGCTCCGTCGCGTGTGCCGCGGCCGTCAGCGACTCGAGCGCGCGCAGCGTGTACGGCACCGTCTTCTCCAACCGCGCGGCCAGCGGACACATTTCCTCGTGCCCCTTGAGTTCGCGGCGCTGCACGAGCACGCTGCACCCGAGTTTCGCGAATATGCACGGCACGTCCTGGAACGAGCATTCGGTCGCCAAGTGCATTTGCAGGGCTGCGCGCTGCGTGACCGACGTGCACCCCTGGTCGTGGTTCGGGCACACGACGAGCACCTGATTCAGGTGGTGCACGAGCAGATCGTCCTTGACGAATTGCGGCCGCGCCGAGGACGGGATGCGCAGGTAGCAGTTGTGGCAGATAGGGGTCACTTGCGGGATCGGGAGGACCAGGTCGAGCAGGCCCGTGCTGGCGGAGTCGTCGTTGGCGACCGAGTGGCTGGGGGACGACAGGTGCGGGCGGCGCTTGTAGGGAACGTCGAGAACGGCGTCGCATTGCCGGCATAGGTACGGAGCGTCGGGCTTGCGCGTGTAGATGTACGGCCCGGACTCGTAGAGCGCGACCGAGACGGGCTCGTCGCCGTGGTAGTAGACTGGTGGGGCCAGCGGCCGACTGGGAGGGTTAGCAAGTGCCGCGTGCGGGCATCGAAGGGGTGGAGAGCCGCGTACCGCCCATGAGGGTGGCAAATAGCGATCTTGGACGCGTGCGCGCGTAGAAATGAGGGTCGGGACGAGAGTGAGAGCGCAGTGCAGGGGGTGCGTGCAGCGCGACGCGGTGAGCCAGGGCACGTGAAGGACCTCAGCCAGGTGCTCAGTGCTGGAGAGAGAGAGAGACGATGACGAGGAGCGAAGGGGCACGAAAGGCGGGAGCGCGGCGCGTCGATGCGATCAGAGGCGCGCGCAGGTCGGGTCGACGATGCAATTGATTGATTGAGCACGGTGCGCCACGGGTGCGGGCGCGGGAGCAGCAAAGACGCTCGTGAACGGTGGGCTGCAGCGGGTGGCGGGTGTGCGACTTAGGAGGACGTTGTTCGCCCACGCGTCGTCGACGACGAGGAGCCGGTGGACCGAGGGCCAGCCAAGTGGACGTGTGACCACCGCTCCATAAAAAGGCCTTGATGAGAGACGCGACACGGCGCCTCCCGTTCATCCTCTCTTTCTCTGTTGCAAAGCCCTCTGCCAGTTTGTCTCCGTTTCTTTCGGCGATGGCGAGCAACAGAGGCAGCCGGAAAATCCAAGCGAAAATCCAACGCGCAACACGCGCGCCCTCTTCGTATAATGATTGATTGCTTTCGACTCGTGCCGCTCGACGAGCAAGCGCGCAGAGCACGCGGCCCCGCACGTTGCGGCCTCCACGACAACCAAAGACGCGAAACGAAGCAACGGGAATGGGTGGGGAAGACACGGGCGAACGCATGAGGTGGGGTGGGGTAATGACAAGCGAGCAGGCCAATGAACTGGAACGAGAAAAACCGAGACCTCAAACAAGAGAAAAAAAAGACACGGCGCAAAAACGAAAAACGAGAAAAGACGGCGTCCATGACGACTATTGCGTCAGCGACTGGCTTGGTCGACGGGAAACGGTTGGTGGGTTGGGTTGGTGGGTTGGTGGTTGGTGTCCTCGACCGGCGTCGGTCTTGGTGATGAATGAGTGCGAGCACTGGCGGCGCGCGTTGTGCGCGGCCCCATGATGGTCCTTTGAACAAACCGCAGCAGCACAGATCATGCATCCTGCATCGCCATTCTTCATACCACCTCGACAAAATGCATGGCGGGCGTGTCGGCGCGCGACGGCATCGACCGCTCCGACTCGGCGCGCGCGTGAACGGCCGCGTCCTCGGCCGCGAGCGCGAGCCCGATCTCATGGTCGCCAAACACTTGCACGGCCTCGCCGCGGTCGCCGGCCAAGACAACCACATCGAGCGCGGCGGGCGCGCCGTATCCCGGGACCGCCGCGGCCGTCTGCGCGACACTTGCGACAACGTGCGTCCAGTCGTGCGCGCGCGTGTCAATCCGCGCGCCGAGCTGCCGGTAATACCAGAGTACGTCGGCGCGCAGACCGTCGTGCGCGAGAATCACATTGGGCACGCATTGCGCGCGCTTGCGCGGGTCGGATGCGAGTGCGTCGTAGAGGGCATGTGCGGCAGCGGCGGACGCGCAGATGCGCCAGTTGGCGGCAGACCATTGCGCGAGCAGTGTGGGGACGGCGGGCAGTCGAGAAGAGGCCAGGACCAGGACGCGGTCAGTCGAGAGCGTGCGCTGCCGCACGCGCGTGGGCATAGCTACTGCGGACTTGCCGGCGGTACGCGAAGCGGCAGCGGTGGTGGCGGTCGTCGGCGGGAGCACGTCGCAGAGCCGCGATGAGGGCGTTGCGAGCGGCGCGGCCGAGCACGGCATGGAGAGGGCGTCGGCCGGGTGGGCGGGCAGCGGGACGGGCGGAGCCATATTAGTTGGTTGTTGATGCTGTTGATGGGCTGCTGGAGGGCAGGCACGCGTTGTGTTGGAGTGCGTCGCGTTTGGAGCGTTGGACGTGCACCGAAACGAGCAGGGCAGCGGCGGCAGGGGGCACCGAGCTATATATAACCGCTGCTGCTGCTGCTGCAGGCCCAACGCGGACGACGGCGGCAGCAAGACAAACGCGCAGGACCACGATGGGATCGAGCGCCAAGGATGGACGGAGGTAAGAGCAGCGCGCGCCTCGAAACGGGACCAGATGGCCGAGAACACGGTCGCGTGGTCAGCCAGCTCACCGTGCTTCACGGTTACGATATGCCGCCATAATGGCGCGCTGATGCATGCATGCTTCGCCATTATAGGCGTTTCATTCCTCGATACCCACCATCGTTTTATGAGATTTGCATCCATTTCCACGAATCGCGTGAAAACCGTGTGCTGCACATAAAAAGATGCCCAGGATCGGCGCTTGTGACGTTGTCGCATAGCAGCGGAACATTTCGGGTGGCTCCGAAAAAATCCGAGCAGGCGTTGCGCCACACTTCCTGTGAGCCGCAGCAGAGCAAAATGCATCACAAAAGCAGCGTGAAAAGCGGGCTAAACTGGGAGGATAAAGTTGGGCAAAGAGCTGAATTTTAATAAATCAATATTCCAAGTTTGTCAGAGTCCAGCAGGAATCGAGTCACACTCACATGGTGCATCCCTGCCGTGCCGCACCGCTGCCCGCCATCGACTCGACCTGCCGGCGGCACATCCACGACGACGGCGACGGCAACGTCGACAAGCCGCACCAACGACGACCAGTAGCGCGCACTCGGCCCCGACTGACGACACTTCACGCCGCACCCTTGTCGCCGCCGTGGCCCGCTTTCCGCGGGGCAACGACCATGAATGCGTCCACTTCCGCGTCCATAACGCCGAGCGACGCACCGCCCGCGACTCCCAACCCCGACCGCGCACCCGACCGCGCACCCAGCTCCGACGAGCGCACCACCACTGCACCCTCCAAGCTCCCACCGTGGCGGTGCGACGCGCTCGCTGCCGCCTCCGTTTCCGCCAGCACCAACTCTCGTGATATCCGCCGTGATGGAGGCACCGCTGCGCGCAACGTCACGCCGCTGAAACAGTTCCTGCTCAAGAACAAGCCGCGGCTCGTGGACGACGGGCAATCGCCGACCAACTCGCCCTCCAGGTCGCCTCCTGGATCGCCTGCTGGGTCGCCGGAACCAAAGGGGGACGGGAATGGGACCGGCGCGGCGGTCGCACCGGCAGCCGAGGATCACGAGCGGGGTGCCTCACCGGGGCCACGCGGCGGTGGGACTGTGGCGGTCTTCCCGGTGCCCGACGCGGTTGTTGCACCGGCAGCCGCCGACAACCAGGTAGACGAGATTGACGAGGACGGGGACGACTTTGAGCTGCCCGCACACCGCACCGTGACGTCGCGCGCCAGCGGCAACATTAGCTCGACCGCCGTCGCGACCGACCCGGCATCGTGCGCGCCTGTCCCGCCGCGGCTGCGCGTCTCGTCACTCTCGTCGTCGTCTTTCCTAGCGGACGCGCCCGCGCAACTCTCGCCGCATTCTCCCCTCTCCTCCTTCACCCTCTCCCCGACGACCCCTGTCTCCCCACCACCAGTTTCCGCCGCCGCCGCTGCTGCGCAGATGCCGCCGCCGGCCGCACCCGCGTCGGCCTCCCCCGCGCCCTCGCGCGTCCGGCAACAGCTCTACTTCCAGCGTTCGAGCTCGAACCGCAATGGTGCAGGCAAGTACATGCCAGCGCACTGTCTTGTCTGCGACGCGTGTGTCTCGGAGCACACGACGCCCGGCACGTGCAAGGCGCACGCGCGCGGCCAGTCGTGCGAGCTCGCACAGGACCGTGCAGACGTGCTTACGAGTGCAGGTACGCCCGCGCAGTTTGGCGGTGTGCAATGGAGACTGGACTGACACGCAAAGTAGGCGCCGCGATTAACCTGACGACGCTGACGCCATCGTGCCGCGCGTTTCTCGAGACCTCGCGGTACTGGACCGACATTGTGCGGCACACGACGCGCATGGCCGAAAGCGACGGCACCGACGCGGCGTTCTCGATCACTCTGTGCCGGAAACGGTGTTACCCGCAGTGGACGCGCCGGAAAGCGTGCGTCTGCCCACCTCCCTGACCCGCGCTCCTTCCCTTCCCCACGTGCTCACGCTCCTCATAGGATCGACGGAGTACCCATAAAGCGGCGCCCGCGCAAGAAACCCGCCGCGGAACGCGACCTCGACGGCGATGCCGCTGACGGCGAGTTTGCGCAGCACCCGATGCCCCCGCGCAAGCGGCCGCGCCGGTCGACGAGGCCCGACTGGGTCGCACCGTCGCTGCTGCCGCCGCCTCCATCGCCGGCGGAACCCGTGCGGCGCTCGACATTGCCCCCGCCGCTACCACCATCGGCACGCGCGCGGCCTACCGACCCGGCACCGTTGATGGCGCGGGCACGGACGCGGGACCGGGCGCCACCACCGCCACCACCGTCCTCCTTGCGTGCTCCGCCGAGTGCCGCGACGGCGCGCGCTTCGACCGATCACGACGACGACGACGACGACATGGATGTTGACGTCGAGACGACGACGCCTAAGCGGATCGATCCGCCCGTCCCGCTGTTCGCGCCGCCCGCGATGCCGCAAGACCCACTGTTTGCCCTGGTCGCAGGCCAGATGTACGTGGCGCGGACCATGATGCAGGTCGAGACGATGCGCGCGAGATTGGTGTTGCGCGAGCGGTTGCATGCGATGGGGTACTCCAAGAAGGAGGTGGAGAAGGAGATCGCGGGGTCGGCAGCGACAGGTCTGGTGGGGATGGGCGTGGGGATGGGGATGATGCCAGGAACGGACAAGCTTGGCGCGGGAGGGCCGTTTGCCCCGGGCAAGTCGTGAGGTAAAGGCACGGACGAGGTCAACGTCGGGTCGACGTCCCCTGGGTTGCGGCGCGGGATTGTTGCACTTTTACTGGGATAGTTTTCCACCACGTGAGATCGTTGTGACTGGCGTCTGGGGGAGCAGACGTGGCAACCGCTCCGAGACATCCGCTCCGGGACATCAGCGCCGGCATCAGGGCAAGGAAAAAACCATTTCACACGCGTGTCTTTCCTTGCCATGCTGCTTTTGCGCGCGACGCGCTCGACTCGCGCCTCACGCCGCTCGAGTGGATATAGTTCCTCTCCTCAGCTCACCTTTCCATTCCTTGGCCACGCGCATCCGTCACCACCCGCCAAACATCCCCGCGCCAAAGCCCATCCCTGCTCCGGCGCCTGCCCCTGCCGCGCCGCCAACCCCCGCTGCCCTCGCGGCCAACACGGCCAACTCCTTTTCAATCTCCTCTTTCGGTTACCCCATTGCATGCATGTGCTCACGCGTCGCCAGCCGCACACGCACCATCTCGTTGTGAATCATTGCCATCGACACGGCCAGCTGCGACTGCACCCACGCCATCGCGTCCTCGTCCGTGGCCGGCACCGCCGAGGCAGTGCGCGCACGCAGCTCGAAGACTGTCTCTTCGGGCTCAAGTACTTTCTACCCGGTCACTGCTTCCTCTGCGCCAAGTGCCTTGTCCCGGACCGACTGCACGGCATGCCCGAGCGCGCCGACCGCCGCTTCCGTCGCCGCCGATCGGCCAGCGGCCCCGACACGATCAACCACAGCGACGGCGACGACGACGATGACGCCGACTTTGAAGACGTCGACGCCGATGAGAGCGACGTCCGTGCGCGTAGCAAGTGCCCCGACGGGTGGCGGTGCCCTCTCGCGCGCAAACGGTGCCCCTGGACCGCCGGCATGAGCGCGTCGATCAAGCTCGCCAAGCTCGCGGAGCCGCCCGAGACCAACGTGTATTACCAGTGCTTGCCAGACTCGCCTTACCTCGACCTCGCACGACATTGCGCCAAGGAGCTCCACCTCCAGGAAATGAGCTGGGTGTTTTGCCGCGGGCCCGGCGGGTGTTATTCGATTTGGTTGCGGTACGTCCCCGTCCCTGTTTCGGCCGAGAGCTGATGAACCGCCTGGAGACACCCTCATTCATGCCGTTCGTTCCTCTCATGTAGCATCTACAAGCACTTAAAACCGGCCTTGGCACGCACCACGCTCGCCGTGAGCCCCGCGCCTGCGTCCACGCCGCCCCGGTCATCACGGCAGTCCGCACCTGCCGCCGTCCTGTCGGTGCCGTCGTCGTCCAAGCGCGAGCGATCCGCGTCTCCGCCGCCCCCACCCCCACCGCCGCCACGACCTCGACGCGGCACGCGCGCCGACTCGGTGATCGTGTCGTCGACGACGCCCGACCGCGCGCGCCGCGACCGGCCGCCACCACCGCCAGCAACGTCCGTGCCGGCGGCGCTCGTCACGCACCACCTGGCGCTCGCCAATGCACAAGTCGCGCTGCAGACGCAGCGGACGTTCCTCGAGCTGCGCACGCGCATGCACGCGCTCGGGTACTCGAGGGAGGAGATTGATCGTGAGGTCGCGATCGCGCGTGGGATGAGTGTGGCAGGGATGATGGGGATGGGGTCGGCCGGGTGGAGGGCGTCGTGAGCTTGGCGGAGGAGGAAGAGGATGAAGAGGAGAGGGAGGGACATGGCCCGCGATCAAGGCGGGCAGATTGTTCAAACAAATTGACTGCAGGGTGTGTTGTTTGACCCGTGTGATCTTTCGTGTGCGGCTCGACCGCTGATCACCAAACTGTCCTGACCTCGCACGCATCACCAACCACCGTTCTTCTCTCGCTTGTTCTCCGGCGCGTCTGCCCGCCAGCCCACTACTGATCGCTTCCAACCGCACCCCGTACCGCCATGCTCGCGACCACCCCCTCGACTCGCCTCTCGGCCCCAGGCTCCATGCGCCCGCGCCCCGCACCCAGCGCGCCCACGCGTGCGCCAGCACCACCCCCACCGCGGTTCTCCCTCCCGATGCCCGCACGCAGGTACATGTCCGGCCCGCGCTTCCTCCCCGGCCACTGCTTTCTCTGCGGCGCGTGTCTGCGCAAGCTCGCCGCGGCCGACTCCGACACCGACCCGAACAACGACCCGGCGCACGCCGACGCCGAGTACGTCGACGGCCATCCGCCGGGCCGGACCCCGTGCGCGCGTGGGCCCGCGTGCCGGGATGCGCGGACGCCCGTGATGGGGGTCACATGTACGCGTTCTGCTCACACCACCACCACTGAGAAGATCAGCCCGGGCGCGACTGACTGAATGCGGGGTAGCCGTGCGCGTGGATTTGAAGACCCTTGTTCACTCGCGCATCTACGACACGCACCTCGCGCCGTCGCCGCACGTCGGCATGGCGCGCGCGTGTGCGACGGATTTGAAGGTGTCCGACATGCGGTGGACGTTTTGTCGGGGCGCCGGAGGGTGCTATTCGCGCTGGCTCACGTACGCGTCCCGTGTCGCAGCGACGCGTTGAGGACAAACAACTCACCGGACCGACGACGTAGAATGACCAAGCGGTTGCGCAAGGGCAACCTCGTGCCGGCCCCACGGCACCGGTCGCGGACTGCAAGCGCCCCGGCCGCGCCAGCTGCTGCTACGAACGTGTCCACGCTGGCGGTGGCAGCGGGTCCGACGCTGCCAAGGCACCCGCGCGACGCTGATCACGACGTGAAATCCGCTTCAGTAAACAACCATGGCGCCATGGCCACGGCGCTCGCCATCACCGCACACTCGATGGCGGTCGCGCGTGCACAGGTCGTCCTGCAGACGCACCAGCTCTACCTCGACGTGCGCGAGCGGATGCACACGCTCGGGTACAGAAGGGGCGAGATTGATCGCGAGATTGCCTGGATGCGGCGCGTGCCCATTGGGGTCCTGGGCGCGTCGTGAGCGCTGGGCTGGTAGGAGGGCGGCGCGAGCGGGCGCGGATGCGGACGCGGGGCAGGGGGAGGAAGTACAACAAGCTGGCCACGGTGCCGTTTTTGCGTGGACGTGATGGCGGTGATGATGGACCGCGGGGCCGGACGCGGGTGCGGCGACGCCCAACGTGGCCGGCGCCCGATGGACTCGAGCAACGTGAGTAACGTGACTGACGTCTGACTTGATTCAGCCCACGCCACCACATGGGATGCGCCTGTCCCTGCGCCACAACGACGATGGCGACCATCCTCTTCGCAAGCATGCCTGGACAAAACTTAGATAGTCGTTTGCAAGTGTGCGCAAATGCCGCACCGGGGCCCCGCTATGCTCGCCCGGACGTGCGGGGTGACAAGGGAGGCGGTAGTTGACCTGGGCGAACCAACCTCCGTCACGCTGAGTGCATCAGCGACGACAACGACCACAACCGAGCCGGCGCGTGCACATGCGCGCGGCAACGATGAGCGCGACAAGGGCGAGGAGGCCGATAGGCAGAGGGGATCGGGCACATGGCCAGCTGCGGCTCGAATTACGCGCTGTTTGTGGCCAACCCACCGCCCGCGCAACCACTCGGCGCGCCCACGCCTTGGACTGCAACGATGGACACGCACCAAGCACGCGCCAGAAGCCCAATCGACGCCGCCGCCGCATGCAAAGGCAATCCCCATGTCTTCTCGCGCTGCGGCCTTTTCTTCCTTCAAAACCGCAGCGCCCCCGCTCCTCGACCATTGCTGAACCGTCAACCGTCCTCCCTCCTTCAAGCAATCCGCCTCGACCCGGACGAGGCCCCATTGACCAACCTAGATCACCCGGCCCCGACCGACCGACTGCGCGCGTGCCGTTGCCCGCCGTTAGACCAACCGTTCCACGATGCGCACCTCGTCGGCCACGCTCGTGCTTCTCCTGGCGCTCGTCGTCCTGCTCGGCAACGTCGCCGATGCGACCAAGAGCACTTGCACGTCGCACCGCGTCCGCAAGGAAGTGCGCGACTTGTCGGCCAAGGAGCTCAAGGCGCTGCAGGATGCCTTCAACAAGGTAATTACGACCCGTCTTTGTCATGCATGCCGCGGCGGACCATGGCGCTGCTGCCGCGGTTCATGAATGAATGGACGTCATCAGCAAACCGACGCTAACGATGCTTGCGCCGGTTCTCCAAAAATGAAAATAGCTCAACAAAGACGGCACCATGGCCAAGTTCACGGCTTTGCACAAGGCGCACAAGGACCTGTCGCACTTCAACCCGCAGTTCCTCATGTTCCACCGCGCGATGCTCAAGGACTTTGAGGACGCGCTTGTCGCCGCGTCTAACGGCGCGCTCACGGGCCTGCCCTACTGGGACGCGACCTACGACGCGCACGACCCGGCCAAGTCGGTTGTGCTGTCGCCCGACTTTATGGGGTCGGCCGGCAAGCAGGGCAAGAGCGAGTGTGTCTCGGACGGTCCCTTCAAGGGCATGAAGAACCCGGACGGCGGGTGCCTGACGCGGTGCCCCGCCGAGGCGCCGTGGACGCTCGACCAATCGCTGGTGGCCACAATCATGTCGCTCTACCCGACCGACTACGTGCAGTTTGAGTACTACCTCGAGCGCGGGCCGCATCTCATTATCCACAACTCGATTGGCGGTGACATGTACGGGCTCGAAACGTCGTCGAACGACCCGATCTTCTACTTGTGGCACAACTACATTGATGCCATGTGGGCCAAGTGGCAGCTCGCCAACAAGGACGCGTTTTACGCGTACGGCGGCGAGGCCAATGGCAAGACCTACACCAAGAAGGATAAGATTATGAGCTACGTCGCCGAGGACTTGCTCGACTTCAAACATAATCTGTGCTACGAGTTCCAGGACGCCAAGTTCCCCAAGGAGGGGATCGCCGCCTACCGCACGATCGTCGAGACGACGCCGATTGCCTCGGCCACGGCCACGTCGGGCACGACCAAGGCCACGACGTCGGCGGTCGCGTCGACCACCACCGCTGCGGGTTCCGCGGCCTCGACGGCGACGGGCTCCGCCGCGACTTCGGCGACGGGCGCGGCCTCGTCGGCTACCGCCACGGGTACCGCCACGGCGACCTCGGGCGCCGCAACCAACGGCACGGCCACGGCCACGGGCAAGGCGACGACTTCGGCCGCCGCCACGGCCACCGCGTCCGCGTCCTCGTCGGTTGCGGGTTACGGCACGGTCGTGATTGCGCCTCTCCCGATCCCGACGCACCTGAACGTGAACGTGACGGTCACGCCCACGGGCCCCGTTGTCGTGCAGCCGCCGTCGGCGCAGTTGCCGGTTGTCTACAAGCCGCTGCCCGCGACGTTCTTGGAGCATTTTGGGATCAAGCCCGAGGAAATCAAGCATGCCGAGACGGTCTTCACGGTGGTCTCGAAGCAGTTGCAGAAGGTTGCGCAGCAGGGTGGTGAGCTGCCGTCGTACGACACGGTGGGCAAGAAGAGCACGCAGGTCGTGACGACGGTCGTGCAGGAAGTGCACAAGACGGTGGAGAAGGTCACGACTGGCAAGTGCACCAAGGTGCGCAAGTGCAAGAAGTACAAGAGCGCGCCGGTCGCGACGCAGGCGGCTGCGGGGTACTAGAGTGGGTTTGAGGTTGGAGTGGGAGGGTGGTCGGTATCAATGGCCACGATGGCAGAGGAGAGAGAGTGCATGTTGAAGTAGTTTTGACATGTCGTCTTCAGGAATGCATTTTTGTTTGCTCAAACTGTTGCGCCCTTGCTTTTTGTGGTTGCTTGTGGTGTTGCGACCTCAAATGCCGACGGTGGGACATTGAAGACTTTCCACCGAGCTGCTTTCCACCGAGGTGCGCAAGACGAGCGAGGCACTCGGCCCGAGAGGATATGGTCCATGTTCAGGCTCACCAAATGCTTGAAGTTATCAAAGGTGGAAGCGAATCCGCACAGAATGTGAAGCGAAATTCTACAGGAAGCGAGGTCTCTTCCAATAAAGCCAGCAAAAGCAGAAAATGTCCGTTCCATGGTTACCCCCAACAGTCACCGTCTCCTCGAGACACACCAGTTCGAAAACCAGTGCAGTACAGAAAGGTACGAAATATGGAACGACCGACTCTGTTGCACACCACCGACCGCGAGGGCACGGCAGGGCCCAAAGTGTTCCCCAGGGCCAGGACCTCAGCCCGTCAAGCCAGGTCACGACCCGAAGGCAGGACCAGCGACGGAAAGAGACAGCCAAGGGGACGCAACAGAGGGCACGGCAGTCGAACGGTCTCGCCTTCCTCCCAGAGCGCGAACTATACGTCGAGGAGCACGCCGCGGCGCACAGGGCCGCTGACGCTTCACCTCCGGGGCGGGCACGACGATCAAAATTATTGGGCCCATGGAGGAAGGGTAGTTGGCTGCACGATCAGTCAAGTTGTGGTTTGTGACGTGCATCACGTGTGCGCCAAAATACATAATTTGAAACGACCTTGATCACTTGCTCGGGTCACTCCCAAGTCGTGACCGTGTCGCATCATATCGTCGGCCATGATCAACCACTTCTCCCGGCCAGTGTCGCTCTTCCCGCACCAAACTCTCTGCAATCCTCTTTTTGCACCAGATCCTGGCCATTTCTGCGATCCAATCCTCAAGTTTCGCCCCCTCTGCTGTCACGCCTGCTCCACCGCGACTCGGATCATCACAGAGGCCAAAACCAGCCCGATCTGCTTCCCATTGCGCAAGAACCGACTCTCGACCCATCATGGCGGGCTTTTCCACCCGACCCGCGTCCATACTCGGGCCGGCCTGGCGCACGACGAGCACCGCGTCGATTCGACGCCGCCACGATGATCCTCGCCCTGCAGCCGCTCTCCGACCCACTCTCTTCGCCGATCGGCAAGCACCAAGCACGGCACCACTGCCCGCCATCACCAACGCGCTCCGTCCTGCATCACGACGCTCGTTCGTGCACCCGGCGATGCACCTTCTGTTCCTTGTCCTCGCTGTAGCAGCGACGGCGGTGCACGCGCAGCTCGCGCCATGGCGCATGTACCCGGCCACGTTCCGCGACATGCCGCACATTCATCGCGACATGGAGGGTCCCTACGCGAGCGATTTCCCGCAGCGCGGGCTGCTCGTGCCGCAGCTCACGTCGACAGGCGCGCCGGCGCTGTACATGCCAGGCCAGCGCTTGGCGGGCCAATTGACGGCGCAGTGGATCGATTACGATAATTCGTCGCGGCCCGTCTACTCGAGCGCGTCAAATGTCGCGATCTCGAACCAGGGCCACTTCTTCTTTGACGAGTACTACATGTGCGTTTTGGCCGTAGTATCGATTCGGCTGGTTGTCACGGGCGCAGGGTTGCTGACGATGTGTTGGTTTGCGCTGTAGGGACGTGCCGGGACTCAACATTGCGTTCAACATTTCGCTCAACTTCTCGCTCGTCGACTCGGCGCGTGGCTTGTACAAGTGGGAAAAGCCGTTCTTCTTTCCGCTCGACCAGCTCGGATACGGGAAAAAGGAGGTCCGTTTTGATTTCGCTCCGACGGGATGACCACGAACTTGGAGACTCACGCGCGTCGCGCGCACGTTGGACAGGGCTACAAAGTGACGGATCCGGATCTACCGGCGCCGTTCCGCGATGGCATTTACCACAACTTTTGGTTCACGTACGTTCACATCCAGTCTCGGGACCCGGGCCATTTGGACGCTAATAGGAATCCTCTCCACCCGCTAGGACCGAGCTGCACATGAACTTTTACTATTCCGGCGGCGAGATTTTCACGTTCCAGGGCGACGACGACTTGTGGTGCGTTCGCGGCACCAATCCATGTACTTGTCGCTTGCTCGCTCACGCACTCATCGTGATCCTCATCGTGATCCTCAACGTGCAGGGTGTTTGTTGACGGCAAGTTGACGACGTGCGACTTGGGCGGCATTCATGCCACGGCCACGTGTACGCTCAACCTCGACTCGCTCGGGTTCCCTAACAACACGTACCACGACATGGCCGTGTTCCGTACGTCTCATTACTGCATCGTGCACAGCACCACCACGACCTGACCCGTTCCGCCAAACGTAGACGTCGAGCGGCACACGGACGCGTCCTACTTCACCGTGACCACGTCCGTCAAGCCCATCAACCACCCGCCGACCGTGGCAGACGGCAAGGCGCTCACTCGCGCCGGCACGGGCATCGACATCACTTTGCAAGCGCAAGATATTGACAACGACCAGCTGACGCTACTGCTCGTCCCGCCACTGCCGGCGCTCGGCACCGCCGTGCTCGACAAGAACGTGGTCCGGTACGTGCCGCGCGCCACGGCCAACGGTACCGACTACCTCCATTTCCTCGCGAACGACGGCACAGCCAACTCGACGACCACAGGCGTCATCACGATCACGGTCTTGCCGCCCAAGGCGCCGCCGAACCCGGCACCGATTTACTTTTCGACGGTTGCCGGGCAGACGGTCTGGATCGCGCTCGGTGCTGGTGCGGGGGTTGTCCCGACTTCTGACCCGACGACGTGGTCGTGGGCGGTGCGCGAGAATCCCGATTTCGGGTACGCGTCGATTGTCGCGAGTAACTGGACGCTGCGGTACGACGCGGTGAATGCGGGCAACGATACATTTTCGCTTGCCGTCATGGACCCGGAACTCGGGTCGAATGGGGTTGGGATCGCACAAGTGTTTGGCAGGATCGATCGTACGTGGTGTTATTTCTGCCGTTCGGCCGGGGCGTCTGTTGGCGGGTGGATGAACTGACTGACGCCCGCGCGCACATCCCGATGATAGCCGCGCCCGTGACCCCGGGCCTGTCGCCGACGATTGTCGCGGCGATTGTGATTGCGGCGGCCGCGGTCGTGGGTATCTTTGGCGGGCTCGTGGCCTACTTCTTGTACCACAAGTACATGGCATCCAAGTTCGAAGCGACGGTGCGCACCTTTCTTACATTGCGGATCGGATCGGGTGGGTCGAATCGATGCTGACAACGCGATCGCATCTAGTGGCACGAAGAATGGGTCAAGTCGAACATTCAGGACAACCCGCTGTTCGTGTCCAACTTCAAGGAGCAGGTCAACCCGCTCTACCAGGCCGGGTGAACGCGCAATGGCTCTGTCGCATGTGGTGGGTGTCTGCGTCGCTGATGTGATGGACTTGACCACTCGAGGGACTGGAACAGTGGACAAAGACGACACGCTTCATGATCGATCGGGTGCAATAGATGCCTCCAACTTTGATTTTTCTTGTTCTGTCTTCATTAGTTGCAAGACCAACGTTCTGCTGCCCAGCTGCCAGTTTTCACCTGTTGAGCGAATCATCAGTCAATCAAGAGATTTCTACACATAGGTAAATACCTCCGTCATAACGCGCCTTTGGATCGACGGCGAGATGACGGTACTCATCCTTTTTTCAAACCCCACCACAGTGGGGTAATTTATTGCACAGTTTTTTGCACCCTCAGGCTCTCAAGAAATCAACATTTTGCGTGATGGCCCCAAGTGTTGCGCAAAATACTGATTCATTACACTTGCTGGCAGAGTTTCATGGTGCAGGAAGAAAGTGGCATCTCTTAATCAAAAAACCGTTGGGCTTGGAGTCTCGACTCGTCCTCCTGGAAATCGCTCGCAAAGCCACAGGCACAAAATCGCTGGTGGGTGCCAAGGTTTCTGAACTGCTCTCACACTACCATGAGCAGTACTCAAATAAGTTCGTGAAGATAGTGAGTTCCATACACAGTCAACAGATCGTTGGCAACGTTGGGGACCTGGCAGGCGCCCATCCTCAACAACGTGGAAGGGTAGGATTGTAGGATGCCCTCCCGCATCAGTTTGTTGACAGTTACGCACATTTGCACGTCTTGTTTGAACAACAGGCTCACAACAATAAGGGCTCCGCCATTTGCCCTCACTTTATATTTTCCGACCGTCACTCGCTTGTGGTGGAACGGAAAAGAAACGCCCCTCCACAATGAACAGTGCGTCAGCATTGCTTTGTCCCAGAACTCCTTGTTCAGGAATAATGATTTTTGTCCCTTGGAGTCAGGGTGGGCGAAGCAAGAAATATTGATTTTCGTCAGGGCTCACAGCAAGCCAAAAGGGTCTCAACTGATACCCCGCGGATAATCCCTCTGCATATCATTTCCACCATCGAGCAGGTTACTCAAACAGTCCAAAGAGTCCCAAGCCGATGCATTGCGCGTTCTCCACCCTACTTGTGAGTCCGGCAGCGCCATTACCAGGCCAGCACAGGCTCCGTCCAGCTCCATGCACAGCTATTTCTTGGCCGCTGAGCTCTGCCGACTCGTCGTTGCTGGCGTCGCCGTGGCCGCAGCCGCGGCAGCTGCAACGGCCGCTGAATGCGCCTGCTGCTTGGCAACGAGCCGCTGGTCGAGTTGCTGCACGAGCGGGTCGGTCATGGGGAACAGGTTGCCCTGTGTCGCGGGAAGCATCGGTCAGCTCATGACCGAGAAGAGAAAGATGAGCGCCGAGCGCACCTGCAGCGCGACGCGCAACAACCCGTGCTTGGGCCTGTCGCGGACTGACGGGTCCGAATACACGTTGGTCGTGACAAGCGTCTTGTCGTCAGTCGCCTGGTCGGCGAGCACGTCGAGCAGGTACTTGACGGCTATGTGGATCCGGTATCAGTGATCGCTCCTCACACCCCATCCACCTGCGAAAAACGCACCCTGCACGCTCAGCTGATTATTCGCGACATTCAGGTATGCCAACGCGCGGTTCCCCCACACGTAATGCGTGCCATGCGCCTCAAACACATCCAGATCCACGCCCGGCGGCACGACAATCGTTTCGACGACCTGCGTATCGGCAACCACGACCTCCCCGTCATCCGCGGGCGCGTCGTCCATCTTCTTCCCCATCGTCGACCCGCGCTTCCCCGCGGCCGACGGCGCCGCGAGCTTGTCTCCACCGGCTGGCGTACTCGGCTTCTTGGCCTTGAGATCCGTCGCGGAACTGCCCTTATTTCCTGCGGTCCCCGCCGCGAGCGTCTTCCCCGTCTGCGCGGCACTCCCCTTCGCCCCAGGCGCAGGCGACGCCGACGGCGCAGGCGCACCCGCAACGCCCTTCTTCGCCGCAGCCCCACCACGATCATCCGCGGACCCGGCACGTCCCGTCCCTGGCTTCCCCTGCGCGGCCGCG
>GG745338.1:1301208-1314582 GCA_000151295.1 Allomyces macrogynus ATCC 38327 | reverse complement strand
CTGCAGTTTGATCCATCAATCTAATGCAACATCCGCAACTTCCCCGAAGCTCTGCAGCATTCCTTCTCATATCAACCCATCCCACTCCAGCCGTCCATCCACCTACTCTTTCACGTCAAAGTCTCAGTCCCCTCGGAGTCACTAGTATCTCGATGTCTAACGCTTGAGGCACGCCATCCCTTCTCGTCTCGTAACTGACGCTTAGTTCTATGTGTAAACCCTGGGTACGCGACGACGTCTTATCCTTCCGATCGTCGCATCTCTATTCATCCCGCTCATTCGACCCACAATAGCACGGCTCCTGACGTGCCAACGGACGAAAAAAAAAAAAAAAAATAGTCTACTTATATCCGCAAATCAGCGCTACAGATTCAACAAGTCGTCCCCTCCTCTTGCGCGAAATTTTGCTAGCCTGATATTTGGTATATCCTGCTTCCCTTACTGCCCGCCAGTGCAGTCTAAGCTAATAATAATGCTTTTTTGTCGATCACTCAGCACCCCCCTTACTTCATCCCCTTTGCAGTCCCCTCCGCCCCCGCCCAAGACCGGACAAAGAAAAAAATACCACACCTCATCAATGATGTTAGCATGCGGGGTCGCAGGCGACTAGTAGCCCATTCCACTCCCTGCCCCACCGTGCGCCTGCGGAACCGTCGGCGGCGACGTGATGAGCGGCCCGCTCGCGGCAAACCCGAGCGCGGTCGGAGACGCTGGTGCGGCAGGGACATGCGGCGACGACCAGCTGCGCGGGCGCGTCTCGGAGTCGTCGACATCCGCGTCGGCTAGGTGCAACAGTGCCGACCCGTGCGTTGCCGTCCGCGTGTGCACGGGCGAACTGCTCCGCGCCAAGTCCTTGCTGCCCGCGTCGTGGTCGTGCGAATCGGCACTCCCCGCCACGTCGATCGCGGCGGCAGTCGCGGGCGCAATCGCGGCCGCTGCGGGCGCGCCGAGTTTCATGCCCTTGCCCTTGACCAAGATCCGGCGCTTGAGCGCCTCGGGTGACGGCAGGTGTGTCTCGTCATTCGCCAGTCGTTCCGTGACGAGCATCGGCCCGAGCAAGTGCTTCAGATAATATGCGACCTTGAACTGTTGCGGCGGCGAGCAGTGCATTTCGAGCGACAGGATCAGCGGGAACTCGGTCGCGACAAACGCGTACCGCGCAATCGCGGCAACCACGTCCCTGACCAAAATCTTGGACGTGGCCGTATGCCCGTGATAGATGATCGGGTCGTCCTTGGGCCCGTCCCAGCAGTCGAGCTCGACGCACCGGCACCCGAGCTGCAGGACGCGGATGTAGGCTTCCACCGACGACATGGAACTGAGCTGGTTGCCCTCGAGGTACGTGTTGTGCGAGCTCGAGATGAAGTACTCGTGCAGCGGACGGTCCATGCGCATCGCCGACGGCGTCGCCGTGAGCGGCGCGTTGTGCGGCGACAGCAGGAACAGGTGGAACCCGGCGAGATCCACGACGCGCTCGTCGCTTCCCGTCCCGGTCGAAGCCGCCGTCGTCGAAAACTGATCAAACAGCGCATCCACATCATCCGGCGTATCGTGCTGCACGTCGCGCACAAATGCGGCAAACATGGCCCTTGTCATGACCGCCTTCCCGCCCTCGCCGCCCGTCGCCGTATCGTATATCCTTACCACGTCGGGCGACCGTTTCAGCGACCGGCACAGTCGCGCGAATTCCGTCTTGTCGAGCGACCCGACCCCACTGCGGTCGTGCCGGTGCAGTAGCGCCTGCACGTCGCGCCGGTGCAGCGCGACATTGAGCGATTTCAGGACAGCGGCGACCTGGTCGAGCGGGACGCGCGCGTGGTCGGGCGCGCCGAGCGACGACCACGCGCGGTGAATCCACGTATCGAGGACCAAGAGCGTGTAGTCGCGGCCGTCGAGCTGCAGAGCGTGCGACCGGACCGCGTCGAGCACGTGCACGAGAGCGTCGCGCACGCGCGGGGTCGCGCAGAGCACGTCGAGCACGCGCGGCGCGCCGTGCTGCGTGTAGTGCAGCGACAGTGGGGCCGCAGTCGAGGGGATCGCGTTCTCGTCCTCTTCCGGATAGAACGATGAGGACGACGATGACGAGGACGCCGAGGACATGGACGCGCGCACGGCCGCGACTGTCGCGGCGCCGGGCAGCGACAGTTCGGCGCGCACCTCGTGGATCGCATCAATGTCGACTAGATAGATACACACGGTAAAAGGGGGGCCAGACAGGTGAGACATGCGTGTGCCGCCGATCGCTCCCAGTGGCCCACTCCCAAACCCGCGCACAACGCCATCCTGGATGCGCGATCACGCGCGCGATCACCGATCGCACCGGGCGCGCGGAGCGAGAAAAAAAAGGACGTACTCGTCGTCAACTCGCGCGGTTTCCTTTTCGACCGCCACTGTACCTGCCGCCGGAGCACATCCACTGTGACGACGCGCGCGTGCACGGCGCGCCGGGTCACTTTCAGCACGCGCACGCCCGCGGCCAGCGCATCGAGCACGTCTGGCGGGACGGGCGGCGGGTGCGCGTCGACGTGCGCGCCTGCCAAGTACATGGACGCGCCCGACGAGAGAACGCTGCAGCCGGGCGCCAAGTCGCGCGATAAGGGCGGCGCGTGTGCGTGCGACGACCGCCCGGTTAATTTGCGCAGGAGACGAGCGAGCGGGCGGCGCCATGACGAGGACGAGGAAGAGGAGGAGGAAGGGGGCGGGGGCGGGATTGCCGATGCGGCGCTCGCGCGGGCGTCGGGGTGACGGTGGTGGTGGTCGTTGCGGGGGCCATGGTCGTCGTCGCTGGAGCTGCCGTCGTCGTCGGCGCGGTCGAGCGAGGTGCGCGACCGCAGCGCCGGCGCACTCGACCGGCGGCGCAGGCGGCGGGCGGAAAACGGGGACGAGGGCATGGCGAGCAGACGGGTGCGTTGGTGGGCTGCTGCGGTCGCGCGATGAGTCGGCGGCCGACTGCGCGCTCAACGGCTCGAGGCCGGGGGAAATGGAGCCGTTTTGGGGGGTCGCGAACGCCCAAGGCCGACCGTCAAGTTGCGAGTCTGATCCGGTCGGTGCACGCCACCAATTCAGGCCGGGAAGCGCGGCGGGCAGTGCTTGCGGGGGAGCGCCGTCGCGCACGTCGAGGAACAGGCGCGACCGGGGGCGACGACGACGACGACGACGGGAGTTATCGAAGCGCCCAGAACGCGCGGGAAGAGCGGGTGGTCGCGAATCGTCGGAGCGCGTCCATCGCCGGTCAGTCGGCCAGCGGGGCACGCCAAGTCTTGCGTGCAGTGGATTGCAGTCGGGGCCGACGCCAAGTGCGGATGCGCGGCGCGCTGCTGCTGCTGCTGCGGCGGCGGCGGCGGGCAGCGGCGAGCGTTGTTGCTCTCGGTCGCCACGGTGGCCAGCATCGCGGCGCGGTGGTCTAGTCGCGCGACGAGAGCAAAAATGAGCCAAAGATATGCATGCGCGTGCGCCTCGTGACTGACACGCCCCTTTGCAGCTTACGGCCTGGGCTCCATCCCTTGGCGCTTTTATCGTTGTCGACGTTGTCGCGCACAATCCAGCCTGCAAGCTGCAACCACTTGCACGACGCTGAACGCACCCATGACGTTCACGACCGACCAGGTCGCCGCCGCTCTCGCTGCACAGCAGGAGCGCGACCGCGCGGCCCCACGGTTGCAAGGGCTCGCCAGGCTGCACGATGCGCCAGCAAATCACGTCGCCACCAGTACCAACAAGAACGCGTGGGCGATCTACTGCCCCAACGAGCACTGCCAGTGTCTGATCCTGCGCGCGAACACGGCGCCGCTCGAGACCGTCACGGACGCGCCCGACCTCGCGGCACTCCCCGGCATCAATGTTGGCGCCGACACGACCGACGCGCGCTACTACGCTGTCCCGTCGATGATGCATTTCGAGAACGTCGGGTTCTCCAAGACGGTTGGTGCCGACGTCAAATACCTGTGCTGTGCTGGTATGTTCGTGCGCGCGTTCCTCGTCCACCCGGTCGCGTCGCAGTTATGTCTCACTTGCCGCTGATCCGGATCCAGACTGCGACCTCGGCCCGCTCGGCTTCATGCGCACGACCCCGGGACACAAGCCAACGTGCTACCTCAAGGTCGCGCGGCTGCGGTACAAGGTCCCGCCAACCGAATAAAGCAATCAGTTCGTCAACCCATTCCATTCCTGCTCGTTCTCGTTCCACGCATCCCACGTCCGGAAATAATCGGCCATGGCGGCGACCGACGTGCACACATTGAACCGCTTGCGCTGCCAGACGCTCAGGTGCGCCTCGAGGCAGTACATCAAATGGTGGTGGATCACGTACGCGTGCGTGCCGCACTTGACCGCATAGTCAAAGTAGGCTTTTGCCGCTGCGATCGGCGTGGAGTCGTATCCAGCAAAGAGCGCCGGGTTGGCGAGCAAACCGCGTGCGGCCATGATTCCGTCGGCACCTGTCGCGAGCGCGAGCGCGTCGGCGTCGGCACGCGTGAACACGTTCCCTGGATACATCGCACGGTCGTTAGTCGAGGCCCTTTGGGCTTTTGCGCCGGACGGACGTACCGTTGGCAATCACCGGCACGCGCACATTCTCCTTGACCAGCCGAATCGCGTCGACGTTTAACGGCTCCGAAGACTTCTGGTGCCGTGTGCGCCCATGGACAGCCAGCACCCCGGCACCCATCTTCTCGAGCCGCCTCGCCATTTCCACGGTGCGAGTCGCCGCGTCGTCGTGCACGCGAATCTTGACGGCAATCACCAATTCCGGCACACGGCGCCGGGCCATGGCCACCATATCGGCGACCTTCTCCGGGTGCTCCATCAGGTAACTGCCAATGCGTTCCTTGAACGCCCATTTCTGCGGGCACCCGCACTACACGTCCAACAGCGCATCAATTCCATGAATATGGAGCGACAACACCGGGACCGACCGGCGTGAACGCACATTCAAATCGACCGCGTCGACGTACGGCGCCGCCATGACCGCCGCGGCCGCAAAGTCCTCGGCGTTACTCGCCGCCAACTGCAGCACCACGGGCGTATCATCGGGCGCGGTCGTGAACTCGGTGTCGCGTGCAAACGGCGAGTTCTTGAACACGTCGGCCAAGATCATCGGCGTGTACGCCACGTCCACGCCGAATTGCCGCACGACGTGCCGGAACGCCAGTTTCGAGTACCGCACCATCGGCGCGCAGACGGTGATGTAGGGTGGTGGTGGCGCCGGGGCGTCGGCCGGGTAGGACGCGCGCGAATGGGGGCGCGGTGGGAGGGTGAACAGGGACAGGAACCGCTCGCCGCGCGGGGTGTAGGATGGCCGGTCGGCAGCGGCAGTGGCGGATGGTGGTGGTGCGGAAATGGCCATGGTTGATGGATGGGCTGGCAGGGTCGTTGAGATGAATGGAATTCGAGATGGGATTGCTGCAAGTTGCTGGACGGCACTGTTCTGTTGGTTGTCGTCGATGGTGCTCTCAAACGCCTTGTCGGCACCACGATGGCCATGCGTGACCGACGCGTCGTGCTGGAGAGAGCCCAAGCGTGCGCGGTGGTCACGCGCCGTCACGACTTGGTTGCCGTGCCAGCCCAGCCCGTTGCCATCGCATGGCAACGCAGCTCCTAAGCACCAACCCCGAATCCAGCATCATAACGACCATCATTTCTTGAAATACACATCGAGCGTGCGCTGCCCCTTGACTTTTACCGCCCTGGCCCCCTTGCCCACCCCTCCCGCACCGCGCCGACCGACGAGCGGCGCGATATTCACCTTGCCGAACCGGAGCGCCGGCTTGGCCGGCACGCTCGGCCCTGGAGCTGGCAGTAGGACTGGCACGCGCGTCCCCGCGCGGAGCGGCACGCCCACCCCCTCCTCGTCCTCGTCCTCCTCGTCAACCGGATCGACGCCGCGCATCATGTACTCGTCCAAGTCCCAGACCGCCGCGGCGGCGGGCGGTGGCGACGACGACGGCGGGACCGGCACCGCGGGCTTGCGCCTGTCACGGAGCAGCAGCAGCTGCTGCTGCTGCGCGCGCGCCAAGTCGCGGTCGCGTGCGAGCTCAACCTCTCGATCAAATTCGCGCTGCGCGGCCGTCATCGCCTGAAACGCCTGCTTCACGGCGAGTGCCGCCGTGTCGGCGCGCTGGGCCAGGTCGTGCTCGTCGCGTGCGGCCCTAGAAGGAATTCGTCAACCGCGTGTGTCGGCACTGGTGCCGCTGGTGAACAGCGCGTACCGTTCCTCGGCATCCAGCCGTGCCAGCTCGCGCCGTACCGCATCGCACTGCGCACGCATCGCCACGATCTCGTCGCGCACGGGCTGCATCTCGCGCCGGTGCTCGGCCTCGACCGTGAGCGACCGGTCGTGCGCGCGCATGCGCGCCAGCTGCACGGTCTGCCGCCGTTTCGCGAGGCGGGCATGCATCGTGGTGACCGCGGCTTGCCGTTCCGCGTGCTTGGCCAGGGCGCCCGCGTAGTGGGCGAATTCACGAATGTGTGCGCTTGCCGGGTCCTAATACGGCGGATGAGGGTGAGAATGGGGTGGAATAGGGAGGGGAGGGGACGGGCGTACGGGGGCGGTGGACGCGGTCGCGCCCGTGTAGACGATCTGCCGGTCTTTGTCGAGGTGGCCCGTCAGCCGGCACTGCGCCGTCGCGTGTCGTGGACCTGCGCGGCGGAGACGGCGATCAGTCGGGCCATCTTGTTGCAGCCGGACGGCGTGGAAAAGCGTACATGTCGGGTGCACGGCGTACCACGCCTCGATGCATCTTCATGGCGAGTGCATCAGTGCCCGAACTTGCAAGCATGAATGGAAGCGCACGTACGCCGCGTGGAAGACGTGGCCGCACGTCAGCGCCGCGGCAGGGTCCGCCAGGCTGCCGGCGCACAGGCCGCACGTGGCGGAAAACCGCGGTGGCGAGAGGGGTGCCGGGTCGCTGGATTTGGTACTTGGGACAGTCACGGCGTTAGCGCGCAGAGAAACGGTGCTTTCGTCCCCTGAGTCATGGCCGCTGGAGCTCGACGTGTCGGGAATGAAGACTGTGTTGCTCATGGTGTCGTTGCGCAGTCTTGATGGGTTGAATTCATCGTAATCTCGTCACGGAAAATGGAGGAGGAAGGTCTGTACTCAAGACACAGGTCGTCTGCTCGTCCTGACTTGGACGCACGGGCGCCTCGCCATCACGCTCAAGGACAGCGCGAGCAGTACAGCGTCGCGGTTGGCTCTCGAGACAAGACGACGGCGCGACGCGCCGGGAAATGCAAGACCTTCGGTCAAAAGGAAACGCATCCTCGTATTGTGGTTGGTGGAATGACACAGGGGAAACAAAAACCATGGCACACGACCCTCCTCCTCCATCTCCTCCTCGACGACAACAACGGCCCGCCGCCCTTGGTGCGCGGCGCGCGGCGCCGCCACCACGACAACGACCGACCGACCGGTACCGGCACGCTTAGCGGTCCTCGGCCCACTCGTTCTCGCGGCGAATCTGCTCCTCCTCCTCGGCGGTAAAGTCGCACGTAATGTTGAACGTCTTGCGAATCTCTTCGGTCGTCTTGCCCTTGATCATGTTGGCGACGGTCTTGCACCCGAGGTCGAGCAGCGGCTTGATGTCCATGTAGTTGGCAGCGAGAATGATTTCAAACAGCAGCTCCTGCTCGACGTCAATGTAGTCGGCGTCCCACTCGTCGATGTCGTCGGACCGGCGCCGCTCGTCGCCGAGCTCGTCCTCCTCGGCCGGCGGCATGGGGTCGTTTTTATGGTGCTCGCAGTACTCGATGACCTACGAGATGGGGGAGCGACCGAAAGCCGCGTCGGTCAGCTTCGGTCCACGCATGCGGGCGCCGGAGGATCGGTCAGCGAGCCGTACCTTCTTGAGCACGCGCGCCGTCACGTTCGGGAGCGGGATTTCAGCGTCCTCGGCATCGCCAATGTCCTCGAGCATGTTCTTGATGAGCATCGACCGCACGGCCACGTCCTGCGCGACGGTAATCTTCTCGTTGTCGGAGCTGAGCAGCTTGACCATGGTGGAGGATGGGTGCAGGGGCGCGGGGTGCGGGGAGCGCAGGCGAGCGGGGGTGGCAAAGTCGGCCGGGGGGCAAGACGGGATTGGCGCGCGACGAGGGCAGAGAGGCGACGCGGTCGGGCGAGCGGGCGTGCAATTGAATCGACGCGGTTGGTTGAGCGCGCGTGAGCTGGCGGTGGACTGGGAAGGAGCTGGGAGCGGTGAGCGTGGTGGGGATGACGGGTCAATCACGTGGAGCGCCAAATTCGCGTTTTTGTGTGTCGTTTGCGGCCTGCACTGACACGCGCGCGCTCCTCTGGTCCGCCGTCCTGATCAGGCTGGACGCGGCGCTTGGAGGACGAGGGTCACGAACGTATGACTGACACGTCGTGGATGGCGGTCCAGCAGGAGAGGAGCGGCCTGAGCTGGCTGGAGCGAGAAAAGGCGCGGCGAAGGCGAGACAATGCACTTACGGATGGGCGTTAGAGAGCACGGGCAGGGCAAGGCCGGTGCGCAGGCGCAATAAATTAGGGCGAGGGAGGTATTGAGAGTCGTTGTTGTTTGAGCAAGAATGGAGCGCAGTGCACCCTGGTATTTATGGCGCTGGTGTCGATGGTGGCGGCGGTTGTGCTGTTGCCTGCATGTGAGTCGATTTCGTCGAGTTCAACCACGTCCCAAACGACTTCACGGCCTGTTCTCCGTCCCTGGCTGGCCCGACCCCCCAAGCTTGCATAATGGATGAGACCACCTCCACGTTCGATGCCAGGGCCAAGTCGAATCCCCAGGCGAATCCCGGCGGCGCGGTGTTCCTGTCGCTTCGGTCCTGGTCCGTGGCCAACGGGAAAAATATCACGCCCAACCGCATCGAATAAATACCCACGCGTCTGCCGCGGCCCGCAACTATCATACAACGATTCCCAATCGAGTCCAGACAATCGCCAAGTCATCCCACGCATCCATGCCCCTTTCCGTCGTCACCTCCGTCACATCCTTGCCTACATCTGCGGCCCGTTCGGCGCCCCGCCCGCGCCCGCTGCCGCCAGGTACATGTGCCCATCCTTGCCGCGACGCACGGTCCCGCCCGGCGCGATCATGGTCTTGACGGCGATGGCGCGGCACACGGGCGGGTGTTTGGCGTCGTGCATCGCGCGCGTCTCCGAGACAAACGACCTGTCGTCGGCGTCGGGCGCATACGTGTTCCGCGGTCTGAAATCTGCACGCCGCGCCGTCCCGCCCGCGGCAGCGACATAGTCAGCCTTCATCGTCGACAAGCCCTCGAAATGCACGCCGTGCGGCGCCACGTACGGCGCGCGCGCCGGACGCCGCGTCGACCGGTGCGTCGCGTCCTTGGGCGTATAGATCGCCGCGTACTCGGACGTGCCCTGGAACGCCACTGCTGCGGGGGCCACCGCCGCGGGCTTGCATGACGTGCGCGGTGGGGAGGGCGGCGGGCGCTGGTAGTCGGCGTGCGAGGTCGATTCGCCCGCAAATGCGGCCGCAGACGGGACGTACTCGGCGGCGGTGCGCCGCGGCGGCCGCGCACCGGGCTCGCCATGGTAGGCGCCCTTCATGGTCGTCACGAACGTGCGGTCCTCGGCGCGCGCCATGTAGGGTTCCTGCGTGCGTGGTGCCGGACGGGTCGCGGGACCCGTCGCGATAAAGTCGGCGCGGTAGCTGCTGGCCGCGTCGAGCTTGGCGTCGGTCGGGACGTAGACTTGCTTCGGGTGGCGGTACCGGTCGGGGAGGTTCCTGTAGATGACATTGCATTGGCGCGTGAGCGAGGAAGGAATGGAATGGGCTGTGCATTCGTGGATATCAAAGCATACCATGCCTGGAAATCGGCCTTATTGGTCGTGACCCCCTCAAACACACCGACCTTCGTGTAGACCTCGCGCTTCTTGACCGTCGCGGCCGGCGGTACGTTCCACCGCTGGTAATCGCTCGCGTATCCGGTAACCGCGTCCAAGGGCGCGGCATTCGGGACATACTCGCGCTTATGCGGCGGCATGCGCGGTGCCAGTGGTTTCGGCGCAAACTGCTCGCGCGACTCGGTGACCTTGGCGAGCGGCTGGTTCGACGTGGAGGTCTGCGCCGGCGGCTTGATCTTGCCCGTGTACTGCGGCGCGTGCACAGGGTACCGGTCCTTGTACTCGGTCACGGCGTCGAGCGGGATGCCGGCGGTCGATAGGACCGCAGGGCCGCACCGGTGCTTGCCGCAGTCGCACAGCTTACACAGGCACAGGCCCGCGGATGCGTGCGCCGGTGGAGGCGACGACGCCATGGTGGTTGTCGGGCGTGAATGCGCGGTGTGGGGGGGGGGGGGGGGTGGGGGGTGGAAGAGGTTGGAGAGCGCAAGGCGCAAAGCGCAAGCGAGCAATGGAGCGAGCTGGCGAGCAGGTGGGGGAGCGGGTAGTGGAGAAGAGTGGGGGAGACGGGCGGGTACAGTTGCCGGAGCGAGGAGCAGGAAGAGTCGGTGCTGCAGCTGTCGCCGCGGTTGGTGGTCGGTGGCCTAGGACGAAAGAGAGGCAGCCGCGGACGGAGGGCGCGATTTAGGAATATGAAATTGCTGCGGGGGGCGGGCAGGCGACTGCGGCAGGTCTGGGTCGTATTAGCCAAGGCAAGATGCAGATGAGCAACGTCGTTGACGATGATTTGTGGAGCCGCCAGCAAGAACGCGGTGGTGATCGAGGCAGTGATATCGCGAAATACAGCATCAGGTGACCGCGGTCGGGGTGCTCTCGACGTCAGAGCGAGGCTAAGCGCACCGCGCGTTCGCTCCCCTTTGCTTGGTCGTCGTCACTCGTCAGCACGACCGACCGTCCATCCGCCATCCATTTCCAGCGCCCCGCCACTGCCCGCGCCCGGGGCCAAGCGACCCGCTGCAACTGCACACCATCCGTGTCCGGCCGCGCGCCGCGGCACGCGCCCGCCATGGACGACATGGTCATGACCGCCTACTACGAGGCCGACAGGCCGGCCGAGAACGGATCGCCTGTACGGCCGCCGCCGGCAGTCGCTACCGGCGCCAGCAATGAAGCGCCCAGTGCAGCGACCGCGACCGCAGCCACGCCCGCGGCGTCGGCGCTCGCGCCGCTGTGGACGGTGCCGTACACGGCGCTGATCAGCGCGCCGGCGGCGTGGGTGCAGCAGCGGTGGACGGCCGGAGCGAGCCCGCCGACAACGACCGCGACGGCGCGTGCGGACGCGACTGCCGCAGCGTCACGTGCACCGCGTTCTCTGCGCGCGCCCACGCCATCGCCACCTCACTCGCCCGCCAGCGACAGTGTCGCCCCATCCCCGCCCGCAATGCCCTCGCCATCAACTCCCGCTGCCGCGCTCGTCGACTCGCCGATACAAGAACCGGCACCGGCACCGGAACCTGCGCCGGCGCCCGTCCCGGTCCCGCTGTCGCGCAGCAGCGCCGCTGGCCCGCCTGGCCACACTCCACCGTCGCCGCCGTCGCGCGCACTGCACCGCCGTTCCCGCACCGTTCCGGCCCCTGCACCCGCCATGCCTGCAGCCGCACCCTCGGCGAGCGACGCCGACGTGCTCAGGCCGCGCGCCGCGACCAGCACGGGGTCGTCGAGCGCAAATGCATCCAATAGCGATACCAGTGCAGCAGCACCATCCGCATCCGCGTCCGCATCCGCGTCCGCATCCGACAACGGCGCATCCGCACCAACACCGCCGACACCGCAGTCCAAGCACGTTGTGGTCCCGCACCCGCCGCCGCCCGAAGTCCCGCTCGTCGCCAAGACCCCGAAGAACGCGGCTTTCCACCGCATCTTCAAGCACCTGCCGCTCGACGAGTTTCTCATCGAGGACTTTTCGTGCGCGCTGCAAAAGGAAATCCTCGTGCAAGGCCGGCTCTACCTGACTGACCG
Source organism: Allomyces macrogynus ATCC 38327 (assembly GCA_000151295.1). Taxonomy (NCBI): domain Eukaryota; kingdom Fungi; phylum Blastocladiomycota; class Blastocladiomycetes; order Blastocladiales; family Blastocladiaceae; genus Allomyces; species Allomyces macrogynus. The sequence continues at coordinate 1,302,725 of GG745338.1, read as the reverse complement.
GCACATTTGCTTCCACGCCGTGATTTTCGGCTGGGTCACGTCCCTCACGATCGCCTTTTCGGATGTGACGCGCATCGACAAGAAATCGACGGCGCTGATTTTCCCGAACGCGATTGAAGTCGCCACGGCGCAGCAGACCTATTTCTTCGCGTCGTTTATCTTCCGCGAACTCGCGTTCAACATGATGACTGCGCTCTGGCGTAAGCAGTGCGGGCCCGGCATCACGCCGCCTCCGTTACCGGACCTGGTCGTGACCCCCGCATCGCCCACGCGTGCAAACGCACCGGCAGCACAAAAGACCGATTCGGCAACGAGTTCCGACGAGAACGGCGTCCGCGCGCGGTCGCTCACGCAGCGGCTCGTCACGCTCGGGCGCAGGCACCCAAAATCGCGCACCAGCTCACCGTCGCGCAACGGCACCAGTGGTGGGGACAAGTCGTCGAGCCGTCCGGCGTCGGCGCCCGCGTCGACCGATACGTCCCCACTTCTCGCGCCCGCCGCGGAAGTCGCCGACGTCCCGCCGCTCGAGTGGACGACCGATGGGCACGAGGCCGACGATAATGCCGGCGACAGCGATTTCGACGATGACGACGACGAGGACGTCAACTTGTCGTCGTCGGCGGCGCTGCCGGCGCATTTCGAATTACCTCCCGTCCTCGAACCGCACTCGGATGCGGCATCCGACGACCCGTGCGCGTGCGCAACGCTCGCAACCACTGTTCTCGACGTCGAGTGGCGCCACTGGCCGCCGCGCGCGGCGTTTGCCGTGCTCTTTGGCCCGCACGCCTACTCGACCCCGCGCGCGCACGCGGGCGTCCCGCGGCACGTCCTCGAACACGACATGCACTGCACGTCCCTGACTGCGACGTCCTGGACCGACGGCGCCCCACCGCGGCGGTCGATCACGTACACGATGCCGCTGGCCGTGGCCATGGGCCCGAAACAAACGACCGTCCAAACAACCGAGTCACTTCTCGCCGCGTCCCGCGCGCACTGCGCGGTCGACGTGCATACCGTCACGCCCGACGTACCCTACGGCGCCGCGTTCACCGTACACGCACGCGCGTGCCTGGACCGGACGGTCTCGGGTGGGTCGAAAGTGCGCGTGTCGGTGGAAGTCATCTGGGCGGGGAAACCGCCGTGGTTGCGCGGCCCGGTCGAGGCCGGCGCCGTCGACGGGCAAAAGAAGTACTGGGCGCTGATTGCCGCGCGAATGGAGTCGCTCCCACCGCCGACTGCACCGGCCGCGAATGGGCGCGCACACCGGCGCCGCGCACGGGTCGGCCGCACGGGCAGGGTCTGGTCGTGTCGACGACCACGTCGACGACTCGGCACCGGCGCATGTCGCGGTCGCCGAGGCCAAGGTCGCCCGTGGGGGCCCCGGCACCCGCGCCCGGCATCGCCACCACCAACAGCACCCGTCGTGGCCGGCGCTCGGCGCCCACCAGCACGTGGTCTTGGACGGCGTGGCTTCGCGCCGGAGGAAATTTGCACGTGGCCGGTGCTCGTCGCGCTCG
>GG745338.1:1253600-1297870 GCA_000151295.1 Allomyces macrogynus ATCC 38327 | reverse complement strand
CACCCAACCGAAAACACGGCGTATTTATATAGGTAACAGAAAAGAAAAAAAGCATTTATTATACACAAAAATATATTGGTATAAGTAAGAGTAGAATAATCTTGATAAAATTAGTACATTTCAACTTATTACGCAGATGTGTAGCTAAATTTCAATGGCTACATCTACAAATTCTACCCACCAACTTTTGACGTTGATGGAGAAAAATTGTGAATGTGTAACTCTTACAATGGGGACATGGCGGTACGGATGGACGGGCTCGTCGCGGCGCGGTGTGCGGCGACGGCGCGGCGGTACGGCGGGCCCGCGGCGCTAAACGAGCGTGCGCGAGAGAAGTGGGCAAGTCAGTGGCGACGATCAAGCGTCGGAGGCATGCACGTGTGCGTGCGGTTGGTGGGGACCACGGCGCAGGGACGGGCAGCATGGACCCGTCGCGACCGCGCGAGGCCGCCGATGGCCATCGGACCCGCCCACGTCGGCCGCGCGCGCACTGTCGCATTGCGACCCACCGCACCACTGATTTGTGCTCGCCGTTGGTGGGTCGCACGTCGCACCATCATCGATCACGACAGTCGCACATCAGCCGCAGCGACCGACCGCTTATGCAAGCTCGTCCGGAACGGCACTCACCCACCGCCCCTGTCCGCCGTTGCGGATCTGAAAGCGGTGCAACTAACAGCAACAGCACGTACCGAGCTCGAGCTCGACGACGACGCCGTCGTAGACGGCGGCGGCGGCGGCGGCGGCGAGGTGTCGTCGTTTGGCGTCATGCGAGGGGAAGGGCGTGGCCGCTGAGAAGTCGCACGCGCCCTCTCGAGCGGCACAGCACCGGAATCTGGCGGGATCCAGAGCGAGCTGTCGCGCGCGGACAGCCAGTGGGCCGGCTGGCCGGCGGGCACAGGCGTCCACGCTTGGACGAGCAGGCTGGCGGGGCTGCGGCGAGAACCGCGAGAACGGCGGGTCGGTGGCGGCCTTGTTCGTGTCAAGCACGCCGACAGGTGGCACTGGGCGTGCGGTTGAGCGGCGGGGTATCGTGGGTCGAACGGGTCGTTGGGCGGCCGTTGAGCTCGTCGTCGTGAGTCGCTGTTTCGACCAGACTGGGGGCCGGGGAGTTGCAGCGCGGGAACAGGGGCGGCAGGGCTTATGAGCACGCCGCGGGAGCGGTAATCGAGCGTGGACGTGTCGTCGAACAGATCGCGCGCGCCGAGCTGTTGTTGGTCGCGGGCATCGCGGGCGGCGCCCGTAAGGTTGGTTGCACATCGGGGGGTGTGGCCGGACAGGGGCGATCGGTGGCTGCCGCCATCGTCATGGACCGTCCGAGACCCCTACGTGCCCTCGGGACGCAGACACCGCTGGCCACTCCACCGCTCGCCATGGCCCTGCTATGACGTGGCCAGCGGCACGTCGTTGCGCCGTCCATGCGCCATGCCGGCCGCGGCCGCTTGGAGCGGTGCGGCAGAGTCGGCCAGCGGACGCGACGGGACACACGACAGGCGAGGGCAGGCTAAGTGTCGCAACGCCGATCGGGTGATGCTTATCGCCGGTTGGCACTGACGTTCTTCGCTCCTTCCCTCCTTCGGTGCCAACCACTGCCCACCGCCTGCTCGTGCGTGCAGCGCTTCTAAAACCCTCTTTGACGAAGCGCAGCCGTTGCTCACCGTTGCTCGAGTGCTCGCTGCTCTTCATGAGCTTAAGGGCCGGCCGGCACTCGCGGCAGTTCAAACGGACGAGGTCCAAGCCTCTCGCGCCCCTGACCCATGATTCGACCGTGCCGTGCAACAATGAGGTGGCGCAGGCTGCATCAAGGCTGTGACGACCAGATCCAGCTCTGCGCTTCAGGACGTCAAGCCAACTCGCGCACACCGACCGCGACCCGACGCTGATCAAGAGCCAGAAACGACGCGCCGACTCTGGTGCAAGCGAATGAGGTGCGGGTCAGTGTGCATCACTGGCTGTCGAGTGGTGCATCCGCATGCCGGTGACTCGCTGCCCGTCTTCAGACGCTTCGCAAACACGCACGCAGGCAAAGTGCCATTCGAGGCGTGCGCTGCTTATTCTCTCGAAGCAGCGCGCGCCACTGCCAAATCCATCGTGAGTGGGTGGTTCGTGATTTCCTCATTTGACTTTGCCAGCTTTGCTTCAGCGAAGCCCAGCTGCAAAGCAATCGCGCCTTGCTGGCCTTTCGACCCGTCCCTCCACATTTGCTTCTCCACCTTTCCACCGACCGACCGGGCCGCGACCCCCCGCTCCCCGTCTCCTGCAATCCCGCTGGTCCCTTGCCGCTCGTGCGCCCGTGCGACTCCCGGCAACTCGTCGCCCGCCGTCTCTACCGGCGCCCGCCACCGTTGCTCGCGAACCGCCCGGTCCCTCGCACCTGCGCACCACCAATTCGCTGTCGCACGCGCGCCCATCTCATCGCTGTTGCTCACCGCTCCGCGCCGCATACCGAGTGCTCGTCGCCTATTGCCCGCCGCCTGTTCGCACGCATCGACCTGCTCGAAATTGCTCGGTCTGACCTGGCAATTGCTGCAGCACCACCGCACCCTTCGCCTCGCCACTACCCTTCCACCAATGGGCTGCAAGCCGTCCAAAGAGGCCGCCGACCCGGCGCGGCAAAAGTCGGACGCCATCGACCAGCAGCTGCGCATGGACTCGATGCAGGCCGCGCGGCAAATTAAGTGCCTGTTGCTTGGTTCCGGCGAGTCGGGCAAGTCGACGATTCTCAAGCAGATGCAGCTGATTCACGGCAAGGGCTACTCGGCCGCCGAGCGCGCGGCCTACCGTGAAGTCATCTTCTCGAACGTGGTCCAGTCGATGAAGGTCATTCTCGTCGCGATGCCCTCGCTCGGGCTTACGTTGCACGACCCAGCCACGGCGGGCCCTGCCGCGCACACGGTGCTTGCGCAACCCAACCAAGTCGAGACGCCCACGCTCGACCCGATGGTCGCGCATGCGATTGCCGTGCTCTGGAACGACGCGGGCGTGCGCGCCGCGTACGCGCGCGCGTCTGAGTTTCAGCTCAACGACTCGGCGCGATACTACTTTGAGGCCGTCGACCGCCTCGCCGACCCAAATTACCTGCCCAACGACCAGGACATTTTGCGGTCCCGCGTCAAGACGACCGGTATCGTCGAGACCGTCTTCAAGGTCAACGACTTGGCCTACCAGTACGTGTCCTTTGTGCGGTGGAGAAGCCGGGTTGCGCGTGGTGGGGGCGTTTGTGCCACCGACCTGTTGGACCGAGGAAACTCATGCGCCGCCCGCCACTTCTCGTTTTTGTTCGTAGCATGTTCGATGTCGGCGGTCAGCGGTCGGAGCGGAAAAAGTGGATCCACTGCTTTGAAAACGTCACGGCCATCATCTTCATGGTCGCCATTTCCGAGTACGACCAGGTGTTGATTGAGGACGAGAACGTGGTACGTGTCGGGTAGCGGTTGGTTAGTCACTCCAAACGAAACGAGCCCATGATACTTACTCAATTTGCGACCACTCGTCCGCTAGAATCGCATGCACGAGGCGCTCAACCTGTTCGAGTCGATTTGCAACTCGCGGTGGTTTGTCGACACGTCGATTATCCTGTTCCTCAACAAGATTGACCTGTTCAAGGAAAAGCTCGCCGTCACGCCCGTCAACAAGTACTTCCCGGACTACGAGGGACCTAACGACTTCCAAACGGCGTGTCACTTCTTCTTGCGCAAGTTTACCGGTGCGCAATCCTTTAGAGCAAGTGGGGGTGGGTTTCCCTCGGCCACGGAACTGACGCTCGCCATTCTTGGTACCCTAGACCTGAACACCAACGCACAGTACAAGAGCATCTACGCGCACTTCACGTGTGCGACCGACACGATGCAAATCAAGTTTGTCTTCTCGGCCATCAACGACATCTTGATTCGCAAGAACCTCGAGGACGCGGGCTTGTTGTAGAGCGGGCGTCGTCGTATTGCAGTTGTGTCTTACCGCTCGTTTCCAATTTTGCTGCACGGTTCATCTGGCATGTATCTCCCCCACTCGCATCGCGCACTTCCTCTGTAGCCTTTCTTCCTCCATTGCGCATGTTACTATTCTCCCTACCGCACCGCCGTGGTCGTCGTTTGTTGTTTTCTCTTGGGAGAGATGTTGGCTTTGTCCTTTGTTTTATTTGGGCGCGCTGTCCTTTCGTTTGTTGTTGCTCGTGGTAAACCGCTTTCACTTCGCATCGTTTCCATTTCGACTTCTCCTCCAGTCCCCATCATCATCATCCAGTCAGTCCATCCGTGTCCTCGTCAGCCACCTCCACAACGACATGCACCTCCCACACCTTCGGCGCCGTATCCGGAACCATCTTCCTCGTCTCCGCATCAAACCCGCCGACCATCGCCACCTGCACCACCGCCACGCCCTCCAAACTCGGCGGCCCATCGCGCACCGGCGGCGTCACATACACCGTCCTCCCTTCCTCGCCCTGCACCACTTCCCCCCACTCCACCACCCCCGACGGCGGCACCACGCGTACGTCCACGCTCGCCCCGGGCTCCACCGTCCCCGTCGCCGGCTCAAGCGCCCATCCGGCCGCTGCATCCGGCTGTGCCGCCGCCACCACCGTAAACAGCCCCACCGCTGGCGCGCGCTTCGTGTCCACTTTCGCCCCAGCGGGGGCACGCACGTGCGCGACTTGCACGCCTGGTACAGCGAGCCGCCACACGTCCCACCCGCGCCGCTTCCCACGGCCGCGGACGCCGCGGGTCCATGTCGCAACCACCCGGGCGGCCATCGGCGACCCCGCAACGGGGACGCCGTCAAGAACCATCCCGAGGGTTCGTGGAGTCCATGTGACGTGCAAGTCCCGCGCGGGGGAGCCAGTGGCGGCGACTCGGATTGCCCGGGTGCATGGTCCGGTGGGGACGGGAGTGGCGGGAATGTCGAGCATGACCTGCGCGGTGCCGCGCGCGGGAATCGTTGTCGGCGGGGCCGCGCGTACCGCCGCCGCGCCGCAATTGCCGCCGGTGGTGTCGGTCACGGTCCACGGGACCGCGTGCGGTGCGCCATTGACGACGGTCGCGACGGCCACGGCCAGGGGTTCGTGCGCCCAGATGTTGCCGAGCCGCGTCTCGGTCGTGATCGCGATCGCCGGGGTGTAGGCAATACCGCGCACCTCCACCCGCGCGCGCGTCGACGCGCCGTGAATCTCGATCGGGGACGTGAAACTGCCGTCGTGTGCTGGGGCAACCGCGAGCGTTACGGTGCCGATGGCTTGCGACGCGATAGCGCGAATTGCGTGCATGAGCGCGACACTGCCGACCGGGTTCGCGCGCACGTGCACGGAGAGCGGGGACCGCGGGAGGTGCGAAGTGACGGCGATCGTCGCGGTCGCGGTCGTGCCAAGCGGGACGGCGCCAACGTCGATTACGAGCGGTCCAGCAGCGGTGGTGGGCGGTCCGCCGGGGAGGGAGACAGTGAACGCGGGGGAGACCGCCGCGACCGCGACATGCACCCAGAGCACTTCCACGGCGCGCTTCCCTCCGGGCGTGATGCGCACGGGCACGCGCACGACCGCGTCCGTCCGCGTCTGGACTGCGGGCACACTGTTCGCCGCCGCACTTGCCGCGCTTGTGCCATCGGTATCGGCCACACTCCGCCGCGCGCCGGCGGGTTTCGCGGCCGACGGCATCAGACTGAACCTGCGGCTGGCCGCGAAGTCAGCGGGCGGCGGCGGGGACGAGGCCGCGGGCGGTGCCGGTGTCGGCGGTGCCGGAGCGGGAGGCGAGTAGAACACGTGCACGCGCGCGGTGCCGCCTTCGTGCACGGTGCCGCGGAGTGGGTAGATGCGGAGTGCTGCTGCGGATGCGGCGTCGGTCGGACATTCGGGCACGCCGATTTCGAAGTGCGCTTCGACTGGGTGCGTGGTTGCGGCGGCGCGGCGGTTGTGGTGCACGATCCGCTTGGGTGCGGCCCAGACGAGGTCGAACGCGCCAGTCGCGCGGAACGATACGGATGCCGGTGGCAGAACCAGCATGTGCGGGGTGATCGTGACGAGCGGCACGGTCGCGTGGCCGTGAATCGGGATCCGGACCATGTGGTCGCGCGAGACGACGGTCACGGCGGCGCGCCACGCGCCGGCAGTCATTGGGACGCGAACCGGGATCCGCGTGACGGCGGAGGCGTGTGCGGGGACGTGCACCGCGTGTGGGTCGATGCACGGTGCGCCTTCGTCGTCTTCGTCATCGCTGTCGGTGCCATCGTCTTTGGGGTCGAGCTCTGCGGCCTGACCGCGCTTGCCCGCCCCGGAACCTGCCTTCTCGGCGCGCACATGAACGTCAACCGCGACGGGACTCGGGTTCGTGACCCGCACCACCGCCACCACCTCGCTCCCCACCTCCACCCGCTCCCATGTATCCACCGCCGCGTGCGCCTCAAACGCCGGATCGTACCAAATCCCGCTCACTTTAGCTGTCACGGGCGGGACCCCATTCCCGCGGACAGTGATCATTGACTCAAACGGCCCCACCACCGTCCCGGCCAGGTGCACGGTGATCGGATGCGCCGCGAGCCGTTGCGCGAACCCGGAGCCCGGGTCGACGCGCGCGTGCGTGCCGGAAGCTGTCGCGGAAAAGCGTACGGCGTGCGACTTGCGGTTGTGCAGGGTGAGCGTGTGGCTTGCGGGGCGGGTCAGGGGGAGCAGGCCCAGGTCGTGCGTGGTCGGGGACAGCGTCAGGGCGGGGTCCGGAGGCGGTAGAGTGGATGGGGTGGTGGCGAGGACGCGCACGGTGTGCCAAGTGATGCCGTTGCTGAAGAACTGAATGCACGCGTCGGCGGGCAACGCGGTCGTATCGTCGGTCAAGGCGAAGACGCGAACCTCGGCTTTGCCGCACGGCTCGGCCGTGACCGAATCCGGGTCCACGGTGAACAAGTCCGGGTGCGACGCGCGCGCGTCGACCGCCCCGGGCTTCAACCCGACGTTCTCGACGCGCACCATTGAGCCCACGGGTCCCATGGCCGGCGCGACCCACTCGACTCCACACTCGGGCTCAAACCGGTCCGGCTCGACTTTGACGCGCCACGCGTACTGCGCGTCGTCCACCTGCACGACTACCTCCGCACACACCGTCTCCGACTCGGGCACGCCGACGACGGCCACGCGCGCCGTGAGCGTCTGGCCCGTGACGAGCGTCGCGACTTGCGGCGCGACGGATACGTGGTCGCCCCACATCACATCGACGGGGTGCACGCGCACGCGCACGGAACTGGTGCCCGTGTTGGTCACGGCCAGCGTGCAAGCGCGACGGGCCGAAGTGAGCGGGGCCGGTGGCGGCGGCGCGTGCAGGTGCGCGCACGTCGCGAGGTCCGGGAGCGCAGCCGGGTCCACACTGGACGTGGTAGAACGCGGCGTAGTGCGGCGCCGCGGGAGTGGGATATAGTGTTGTCGAATGCTCGCCACGTCGACTGTGGCAATCGCGCTCGCGGGGACCACCGGGTCGGTCCAATCCTCGTCATTGGGGTCCGGCAAAACGCCCAATTTCATTTTTGCGGGCTGTTGCGTCGGCGGTGTCGGCGATACTGGCGCAGCAGGGACTGGCGGCAGCGTCCGTAACACTGCAAACTCAGCTGCGACTTTAGCGCGAATCGCGACCCATCGCACATCGCGTGCGGTCTGCTTAGCCTCGAGCGCGACCTGCGAGTCGTGCAGGAACGTCTGGTTCGATTGCAGTCGACGATGCAGGCCGGGGGTCGCGGGGGTCGCCGTCAAGGCTGAGAGCGGGACAGGCGACTTGGCGCGGGTCGGAGCAGGCAGCTTGTGTGCCCGCAGGTCCTCGATCGAGGCCATCAGGTTCGCGAGCGCGGCGGCGCGGCGCGATGTGTCGTTCTCGACCGTGGACGCGGGTGGAGCGGCGCGTGGGCGGGGGACTGGTGGACGGCGTTTCTGGATGGCGGGTTTGGCGGGCGCGCGGAGGGCCGGGGCGGCGTGGGTGATGGCCGGCTCGGGTGGGACGGGCGTTGGCGCAGGTGGTGGTGGAGCGGATCGCTTGGATTTGGGTACATGTACGGCCTTGCCGGCATGCAGTGTGTGCGACCCGCCAGGGTTTGGTATCCGTTCAGGGAACCGAGCACGTACGACGGGTGGGAGCGGTGCGCGGGCGGCGAGAACTGGTGGAGAGAGTTCGGGCGGATCGAAAGAGTATCCTGGGAACAGGTCGGCGTCGGAGAGGATCGGTGCGGGTGCTGTGGCGGTCACGTCGGCGAGCGACGAGAGAATGTTGGTCGATTGCGACTTCATGGTTGTCAAGTCCGGCTCCAGGCCCGGCAGCGGGTCTGGCACAGGTCCTGGAGCGCTGATGTCGAGAGGATCATTTGCGACAAATCCGTTGATCGGGCTGGACGCGGGGCGAGACGTGGCCAAGGTCGGCGGTGGAGCTGCAGCATGGTCGACTGGTGGCAGGCCCTCGCAAAGCGGATCGGCGGGCAGAGTCCCAGCGCGCAGCGGTGGATCGGCGGGAGTGGCAATGCGGGCAGTTGGTGCGCGCGAGGGCGGCGCCGAAGCGCGCGACGTTGACGCGGCCATGGTTGCGGCCGAATGGACACGGACGTCTCGCAGTCGATTTGCGGGGCATGCAGGGCTGGCGGCGTGAAACCCACGTGGTTATCGGTGGCGCCCCCCGCTTGGTCCGCAGCTGCTCCACTCAGGCGCATCCCAGCCGTCGCCAACGCCAAGGCCATGTCGCGATGGAGATGCCCACGGCGGCGGACTCCAACCACGACACTCCCCTGCCACTCCCGCTGCTCGCCCTCTTCGCCCCGCGCGCGACCGGTCCCCCCGCGCTCGCCACCACCCGCACTCGTGCACTCGCGCTACCGCTACCGCCGCCGCTGCGTCCAGACCTGTTGCTCGCTCCTCGCCGCTTGCCCAGCCCGGCCTTTCGCCTGAGCCAGACTGCTCGCTGTCGCGCCGCCGCCGCCTCTGCTGCGTCGGCGTACTCCCGACCGCGCCCCTGTTCCCGTCTATATTCCAACGACACCATGGCCGGGCCCGCCTACCACTTGATTGGCCGCCCGTCGTCGCGACGCGTCGCCATCGGCGCCGTTGCCGTCGTCTCGCTGTTGCTGCTCGCGACGCTACTGGCCCTGCAGCCTGACGCCGCCGACTTGGCCGTGGCCCCCGCACCACCCGTCGCTGCCGGCCGTGACGCCGCTGAACGGCCTAATACCGACGCGAGCACGCGCGCCGACGACGATAGCGCATCCAATTCTGGTGACTCCGCTGCGCGCAGCGACGAGGACGCTGCCGACCCGTTTGTCGCGATTGCCGCGTCTATTCTCCCTCCCAAGACAGCGCTCGACCCGGTGGCGCCACGGCTCACGGACCCGCGGTTCGACAGCTACGTTGTCGGCGTGCACTCGGGCATTGGCACTGGCCCCACACGCGTGCCCGTGCAGGTGACCACGTTCCTTCAATCTGTGCGGCACGTTGTTCTCGTCGGCGACACGGACGCCGTCTCGGTCGCGGGCGTCGACATGCTCGACGTCATTCGTGGCGGCAAGTACCTCGACGAGGCCCAGGCGCGGCTCGACCAGACGGCCAACGATCTCAAGCAAGACGCCGAAAACGAGCGCCGGCGGCTCGCCAAGCGCAACGATCAGACCAAGCCGAAACTCGGCGAAAACAAGCCCGACCAGAACAATGACGGGTGGCGCGGCGACGCCAACAAGTTCCTGCCCGGTCTCATGGCCATGCACGAAGCCTACCCGGATTCGCCCTGGTACATCTTTGTCGACGACGACAGTTACCTGATCATGGAAAACCTGCATTTCCACTTGACCAAGCTCGACCCGCAAACGCCCTACTACTTTGGCCAAGCGTTTCTCGCAGGCCCTTGCCCGGGCGGTATCTCCTACAAGGACCACATTGTCTTTGCGCATGGTGGCGCCGGGATCGTGCTCAGCAATGCCGGGATGAAAGTGCTCGCCAAGCACGCCGACCAGTGCATGGTCTCGTATAAGACGTGCTGGGCCGGCGACGTGCGCGTGGGTCACTGCATGCGTGATGCCGGTTTGCCGTACAAGGACGTGACCGAAGGCAACGTCTTCCACAACGTGGCCCCGCACTGGACGTCCTACGAGTTCCCGATGCACGAGCCGTGCAAGCGGCCCGTGTCCTGGCACCACCTGACGCCTTACTCGAGCATGCTCCTGCAAACCGTCTACCGCAACGCGCATGCGCGCGCGCGGTCCGCCGACCGCGCACAAGCCATTGCCGACAAGCTCGCGTCGGACCGCGCCGTCCCGAAACACTGGGAGGTACGCGACGCCGACCGCGCGCGCGTGCAGGCGATGCACGCGTTCGACCCGTCGATGCCCGACTGGATGCCGTCGCTCGCGTACGCGCCCGTGACCATGGCCGATGTCTGGGCCGTGTTTGTGGACGGCGATCCGGACGCGGCCGGACCTCTTGTCGACCAGCGGCGTGAAGGGTCTGTGGCCAAGATTGTCGAGGTGGATGCGGGTGAGGACGCGCCTAGGCAGTGTGCGGCCAAGTGCGCCGAGTCGAACGAGTGTTTCTCGTGGAATGCCAAGAGCGAGACGGGCCTGTGCCAGTTGTTGCGCGAGGCCAGGTTCCCGAAACACGATGAAAAGGGGTGGGCGACGGGGATTCGCCAGGGGGCCTACAAGTGCGACGACCCGGGATTGTAAATGCCGCTCGTTCGTGGTGAGAGGGGTTGGTTGCGTTGTGCTTCTCTTTTCATCTTTTTGGCCGTGGTCGGTTCTTGCTTTCGCGGTTGTTGCTGTTTCCCGGATTCTATATACACTCGTACCTACCCTGCCTTTGGGCCTCCAGATCCGCTCCATCACCAGCATGCAATCATGCCGCCATCACTGCCGCCCGCCGCCGCCAAGCACGTCGTGCGACCACGCTCTACTTTGATCCGGCCTGCCCCAACGTGTCAAAGAGAATTTATCGAGAATGACGTGGACTCCAATCATCTCGTTCTTCCTTGATCCTCGCGCACGCTCGTGCACCCTCTCACACCGCGATCATTCATCAACTGCTTTGCATGCCGCAATATGAAGTAGAAACCCACTTTATCCACTGAGTTGCTACCGCTGTTAGGGACTGTTGGTCATACATGGCGACCGACAGAGGTATGTGCTTGTCACCGAATAATTTCTTGCGCCCTTCGACACGTCGTAACGGCAGCAATAAATGAAGGCTAAATTGGGAAAAGCGCGCCCACTGCAGGGAATCGGTAAACTCCGTGAGGGAAGCCTGGTGGAAAAAGGGCAAATGTGGTTTACACCAAGAAATGCAAGACAATCGACCTACAAGAGCACGAGGAAGACGAGCCACGGCGACTTTGACTTGCAAATGGTTCTTGAGCGGCATCGAAAAATGGAACTCTCGTCAATGCTCGACCTTGCGCGACCACTCCAAGTGCCGTTCAGCCCTGGTGGACACGGGCGAAACGACCTGGAGAGTAGTTGGCGCGTCAAACAGCTGTCCCTAATCACTAGCGGTGGAGATGGCCGGCATGCGAGCACGCACGACAGTAATCGCGTCCACAGTGCGCTCATAGGTTTCGGAGCGCGTCAGGCGGCGCGCCGCGCACAGGGGCGGGTCGATGGGCTTCATGAGCACCACGTCGAGCACAGACCTGCTTGACGAGCTCCTTGACCAGGACGTTGATGTGACCGAGGATCGCTTTGCTAAGGGCCAGGAAAAAGTGTCAAACCTTTTTGATGCTTGCTTTCGGCTGTCACGGTCATGGTAAAGTATGAGCTACACGCACCGTTTCCTCACGTCGGCATCGCTTTCAAAGGCGCCGCATTCTTGCATCACGGCAAGTAGACGGCGCGTGCGCTCCTGATCCGCTCCGATGGGCACGGGCAGGAAATCCAACAGCGAGATGGCTGGGAGAGCCGCAGCAGACGGTCGCGCCTTGCGCGGGTAATGAGCATGGCCTTGCCGAGTTCCGTCGCGATGCAAGCCAGCCAACGCGATAAGATGTGGCCCAGCGCTGGATACGATCGACGCGTTGAGCAGGGGATATATGTGTGCGCGTGCTCAAACCATGGTCTGGGTGTGGCCTGGCGGTGATGCTGAGGGTAGCACAACTTGGAGATGTGGAAGTGATGTGGTTGTCCAATACTTGATGAATTGCCTCTTCTCGGTGCTCATGTCCGTTCCACTCCAGCAAAAGTATCAATAAAAGCGTTTTGTCAGAGCATGGAGCCGTGCTCGTTAGCAACGAGCCTATATTGACGTGTCGGTGCAGTGCACTCGTTCGGCTCCCCCTCGAACTGCTCAAAGCACGACCAACGGAGCAACAACAAAACATGAACACCAGAACGAGAAACCAAAAACAAAATAACCAACAGACGACAAGATGGGCAAACAGGCCCGCGCCGCGGTAGCGCTACATCGGCCGACACGGTGAGCCATCAGCAGACGCGGAGATGGTGGGTTGAGGACAACACACAAAACAAGGGGGTGAAGAGGCGAGGAGTGACATCGAGAGAGCTGGCTTCTGATTTGGTGGGTCAAAAAAGGCGGGCGGGAGATGGGAAGCAAGCGACAGGAACGCTCAACATCGCGAAGACAAACAGACGGCCAACGAACCCCCAAACAACGTGCGCGGACAGGACGGGCTCGGCGCGCACTCGGCAATCGTTCTCCTGGTCGCGCCTCTCCACGATGGGGGTGCTGGAGAAACACGGCGCGCGGAATTAATCAATACCGCGCAATCGAGGAATCGTCAAAACAAACGGAACAAGTGAAAAGAAGTGCCCTCACGACAAGCCAGGGATCTGCATCATCACAGGCGCCGACGACGTGTCAATGGGCAGCGACGCAATGGAGTCGGTATCGTTATCGGTCGCGGGCGTGGGCGTGTCGGTGCGCTTGCGCTTGGCCGCTTCCTGCGGCGACTCGGCAGGACGCTTCTTGGATAGCGCCGTCGTCGGTGTGGCTTGCTGCGGTGCGGCCGGCTGCAAGTCCTTGGGAAGGGTCGATCTAGGCGAGGAGCGCGCCGCGGAGATGGTCAATAAAGAAGGCACGCAAGTGATCGAAGATGGGGCGAAGAAAGTACCGCTTCAGGTTTTGAATCGTAATCATCGTTTCGTTCAGGTCCCAACCCTCGAAAAAAACGTGAAACTCCCGTGCCGGCGAACTCAAATCAAGACGGTGTTTCTGCGCGGGCGCGCCATTGGCCGGTCGCGGAGCAGGGGTGATGAGCAGACCAATGTAGAACGACGTTGTAAAGAGTACGCGCTGGTCCGGAGCGGCCTCGGCCGCGGCCACGGCCTCGTCCGAGTCGGCGCCGCGTGCGGGCCACACGCCGCTGCGAATCCCCGTCGCCTCGTGGTCGGACATGACGACAAAATTGCGGTCGACGCCCTTCATGTACGGATGCGCGAGCTCGATCCCTTCGACGACCTCGAGCCGCAACACAAGCTGCCGCAGCTTCGACTCGACCATGCCCGACCACTGCAAATGGCGGTCGCGCGAGTACGTCGACGCGACGACTTGGAGGTAGTGCCGGTACTTGGTGAAGAAGAAGGACGGCGGTGCCGTGAACAGCTTGTTCCAGTCGCTCTTGCCAAACACGATCGAGTTCACGACATCTTTGGCCATGGCAAACTGCTCGAGCATGATGCGGTGCGTCGATTGCGTCACGTTGTGCGTCGCACACATGGACGGGTACGCGGGCGTGATGATGGGCATGCGGTGCTGCCGATCAGCCGGGTAAATCTAGAAAGAGATGAACACGGCCGTCAGCACGGCACGTTGCGCTAGAAGAGGGGGAGGGGGCAAACGACACGCACGCGCGGATTCCAAATGCGCACGTTCAGCGGCCCATCCTCCATAGGCTTGAGCAGGACCGGCTGCGGCCACTGCCACTTGAACATGATGTTGAAGAACTTGGACACGAGCGTCGACGCGGTCGCGTTCGGGTAGAGCTGGCACACGCGCGCAACGAGCATGGCCCACGCGACGCCGCCGAGGAAACCCATGACGTTCGAATACACGCCGTTCCCTAGTGTGTGGAGAGCAGCATCGTCACATCAGGGGAAAGTTCAAGGTCGTCCACGTCATACCAGGAGAACGGCCGACGTACGCTTCGCCCACAGCTTGATGCACCGCAGCGCAATGCGAAACTCGTTGACGTCAGGCACGAGCTGGAGAATGCCGTCCGTGACGCGCGAGCCTAGAAACAAGGGTAATCGTGAGCCAAGCTGAACGAACATCAAGAGCAACAAGTTGAGGCCGAAGGTGGATTGGCAAGAGAGCGCGACCGACCGTTCAAACTGCGCACATCGCGCTCGTCGAGGTTCTGCAGGAGTTGGTTATCGCTCAGGTCCAAGCCGTCCATGACTTGGGGCAAGTTCAACCGCGCCATAACAAGATCAATCTGTTGACAATTTTTTCGCCCCCATCCCCGTTGGGTGCAACAATACAAGACGAGTGGCAGTCCAAGTAGATGGAGCGGCAGAGAGAGAAGGGTGCAAACGTGGCGGCGTGTTGAAGTTGCAGTGGGTGCGGTGCAAGGGCGATGGAGAAGAAAGAGCGATGGCGCGGCGTGTGAGTGCACGTCTTGCTCCGAGAGGCAGCCAAGGTTGTCGGACGTGAATCGACGTTTTGGAATGAAGGATGATGCGGACCGGAATGCCCATAAACTCCATCTTGATGACCGGCACGAACGCGTCGGGCACCGCCTGAATCAAAACGAGTGAAGAACATGAGTCAGTCGCGTCATGACGAAAAAAAAAAAAACATGGAGAGAACGGTGGAGAACCGTACCGCCAGCTCGGTCACGTCGGGCTCGTTCTTGAGCATGTCGTGCATGATGGAAAAGAAGTCTTCGCGCGTAACGTGGCGAGGAACGACGCACAGCGTGTCGATATCAGCACCAGCGCCGTGCACGCCAAGCCGGTACGAGCCAAACGTAAAGATGGTGCCGCCGGATTCCACAGCAAGCGCCTCGGAGAGCCCTCGACGCATGCCGACTTGCTTGACAAACTCCTTGGTCATGACGTTGAGCCGACCGAGGACCATTTCGCTACGGCCGAAGGAAATCATCCATCGTCAACTCACGCAAATTGCGCACGTAATGAGGCAATCGGCACGCACCGCTTCTGTGCCTCCTCGTCGCTTTCAAACAGGCCGTTTTCGCGCAACGTGGCCACGAGCATCTCGGTCAGCTCGACCTCGCCCGGAGTGGGCCCGGCAAGGGAAATGGGTTTCGTGACGCCGAGAAATTGAGTGGATTCCGTGACGACGTGGTGCTGAGCGGCCGGGAGCGCTGTGGCGGGCGGCCGTGGGTACGACGGTTGCGGGGCCGACGTTGTCATGGCTGCAGCGGGTTGGGTTCGGAATGCGGTTGGTAGCGGCGACGAGCTCGAGCACACAAAGAGTAGAGGCGGTTGCGGGCAGTCGCGGGCAGTTGCAGGCAGTCGTTGTCGACGAGGGAGCCACGTCGACCCGGACCAGCGAAGGTTGAGAGTGGTGAGAGTGAGCTGGATATGAAGGGACACGTGCTTTGGCGGTGATCGTGTCGAGGAGGTCGGCATCGCCAAAGCACTGCCGATTGATCGGCTTTGATTTCATCGTGACGACTTTGACCACACGACGCGCAACTTGGTGCAAAAAATTCAGCAAGACGCGAAATCGACATGGCCAAAACGCTCAAGACGCTGGGCGAGGATGTGTGGCGCACCAAGGTCGAGAAAGTGGTGAGCATCGCCGTCACCATGCTGGTCGAGGACAGTTCTAAAGAGTTGCACGCTGATTCGCCACGACGCGAGCGCTGTAGAACGGTGAGCTGTTTGCCCTCACGTACGGCTCAATTGTCACGCAATTGTGCCGCGACTTCAACAACAACTACGCCAAGGTCAACGCGCAGCTCGACAAGATGTGAGTTGGCCTGTTCTCGTCTCTCTCTCTCTCTCTCTCTCTCTCTCTCTCTCTCACATCCCACTTGAACCCCTGGGCCGCCTTCTCACTCACACGGGGCGCTGGATCGGCATCGCTAGGGGCTACAACATGGGCATGCGGCTCATCGAGGAATTCTTGGCCAGGAGCCAGCTGGGTCGGTGCCGCGACTTCCGCGACACGGCCGAGACCGTGGCCAAGGTCGCGTTCAAGATGTTTTTGAACATTTCTCCCGCGGTCACGAACGTTGCGCCCGATGCCAAGGCGTTCAGCCTCGTCTTTGACGAGAACCCGCTGGCCGAGTTTGTCGAGCTGCCGGAGGCCGCGCGGCGGCGCGCCGTGGGCAGTGCCGCTGGGCCCGTTGAGAATGGCGACGCCATGGCGTCGGCGCCGGCACCGCTGTGGTTCAGTAATGTGCTGTGCGGCGTCGTGCGTGGCGCCCTCGAAATGGTCCAGCTGCAGGTCGATGCGCGGTGGGTGTCGGACGTGCTGCTCGGTGACGAGTGCTCCGAAATGCGCGTGACGCTCATCAAAGTGCTCGAGGACGAGGTGCCGGCGGGCGAAGATTGATGTATGGAGGAGGGAGCGCATGAAGCGCGCCGTCGCAAGCAAATTTTGAGTAATTCCAGCTGGCACGACTGCGTGCGACTCGGTCGCCAAATGGCGACAAGTACAGGGGAGACAGGCGTGAGCGACGGCCATGATTTATTTGTCCGCGTGAGGGCCGGCCACGTTACCATGACGCTCAGCTGTTCTCTTCTAGAACACACACGAATTGCGCACTTGTGCGGGGAGCCCCTACTTTTGTTGGCTGGTGAGACTTGTAAAAGAGGGCAAAAGAGAGATCTCCCACCAGCCGACAGGGAGGGCAGCGCCAGGATTGCCGTGAGGCCCTAAGTGACCGCGTGTGAGTTCCCGACGTGGCCGCGCGCGTTCGCGACTGTCCTCCCGCTTGATCCACGCGCTCCTCGCTCGCGCAACCTGTCGCAGCCGGTGGCCGCCCATTGCCGCCCGCCGTACCCCTAGCTCGGTCGGCAATCGCCGGCCTGCGCGCGCACACCAACGCACGACGACAAGGAGATTCAAGCGACAAGCCCTGTGCAGCGTGCTTCCGACGTCCTGTCTTGTACCTGATCCGTTGGCCCGTTGCGCGGATCGACCTGCGCGCGCACGGTAACGGCGAATCGACGTCCTGTTGCTCGAATCGCCCGCCGTACACCATGGCGGCCGACGCCATGCACAAAATGGCGCACGGGCCGCGCGCGCAGCCGCCGTCGATTGCCGTTGCGCGCCTCGAGAGCGCGTCCACGACCATCAACGGCCCAGGTGTTGAAGGAGACGACCAGCCTGACCTCGACGCGCCGTTACTGCGAATGGGGTCGTCGGGCGTGCTCTACCGCGCTTTTGACCGCGTGCGCGGCTTGTATGCCATCGCGACAACGTTTCTCGCGACTGCTGCGATTCTACCAAACACGGCGCTCGCGACGGGGTGGCGATTACTCGCCATGGGTGCCGCGGTCGCGCAGTCGATTCTGATCCCGTACCAGGTCGCGTTTGCCGTGGATTCCAACTCGGTCGCGATCACGTTCAACAACATCGCGTGGGCCATATTGATTATCGACATTGTGCTCGGGTTCCGCACCGCCTTTATCAACTATGACGGCCAAGTTGTGGCGCACCCGCGCGCCATGGCCGTCAATCACCTGCGGTCGCGGTTTGTTCTCGACGTGGTCGCCAACTTCCCGATTGAAGTGTTTGCGCCGACGCTCTACGCGCACGGCTACCGATCGTTGCGGCTCAACCGCGTCCTGTCGCTCTACAAGGCCATGACCTGGATCCGTGAAGAGGAAATGAAGCTGACGGGATCGCTGCTCGTCCAGGCCTACAAGTTTTTGCTCATGGTCATCATGGTCATTCACTACTACGCATGCATCTGGTGGATCATTGGGTTACCGCCGACAACGTCGGCGTCGGTGTCGTCGGAGCCGGAACCCGACGTGGTCGCGCAGCCGAGGTCCACGTTTTCGTTGTCGTGGCTCCCGCTCGCGAGGAGTACCACCACCACCTCGACAGCCACAACGACGACCATGACCTGGTCGATGTATGACCCGAACCGGCACAACTCCGTCAACTTGCACGCGCACGAGCTCGACGACCACACGTCCATCAAGTACGTTTATTCGGCGTATTGGGTGCTCAACAGTACGTTTCCCTCGCAACGCGTGTTCCTGTTCTCTCCCTGCCAACGGGCGTCAGGCACTTGACTCACAATGTAGTGTTGACGGTCCCGGGGTACGCCGATCTCGAGGCGCCCAATTTCCAGGAAAAGACGATTGGCTTGGCCATATTCCTCTCGGGCCTGATTCTGTTCGGCTACGTGACGGCCTCGGTCACATCGATCCTCGCCAACCGCGACTCGCAGCGATCGCGGTACCAGCAAAAGCTCCTGTCGGTGCGCCAGTACATGGACCACAACCATTTCGACGCGACGACGCGCAAGCGCGTGTCGGCCTACTACAATTACCTGTGGAAACGGAACAAGGGAATCGACGCGAAAACGATTTTCACCGACTTGCCGACCACGTTCCAGGCCGAGCTCGCGCTCGGGATCAATGGCCACATTATTGGGAAAGTGCCGCTGTTCCAGGACACGGAGATTGGGTTCATGCGCATGCTCTCGCTCGCGCTGCAACCGGTCCTGTTCTTGCCCAACGAGTATGTCGTGAAAAAGGGTGACATTGGGTCGGAGATGTTCTTGTACGTATCACGCGGATCGTTGGCCGGCTCTGCTCCGTCATTGACTGCTCCATCTGACCCTGTGTGATCGGATCGACACGTTTGCGTCTGTAGCATTCACAAGGGTCGCGTCGACGTGGTGAGCGA
This sequence comes from Allomyces macrogynus ATCC 38327, assembly GCA_000151295.1. Classification (NCBI taxonomy): domain Eukaryota; kingdom Fungi; phylum Blastocladiomycota; class Blastocladiomycetes; order Blastocladiales; family Blastocladiaceae; genus Allomyces; species Allomyces macrogynus. The sequence goes on along the minus strand of GG745338.1, from coordinate 1,279,089 downwards.
AGACGGCTGCCAAGTTTTTGCGTCCATGCACGAAGGGTCGTTCTTTGGCGAGATTGCTGTACGCCTCCTGCTCACAAGGTCGCTTTCCTCCCTGTCCGACGAAACTGACCGTTTTGACGCCGTCACCGCTTCCCTCCACGTGTCTAGTTGGTGCGTCTCCGTCGGGCTTTATCCACTCCACTTGCTCCACCCAGCTCACACCCTCCGCTACCCCTCCAGTTCTTCTCGCGCCCGCGCACCGCCAGCATCCGCGCCGCGACCTACACCGACATTTACGTGCTCTCTAAGACGAACCTCGAAGAAGTCCTCGCCTACTACCCGGCGGTCAAGGAACGCATTCTGACAGCCGCGCAGGAACGGCTGCGCGAGAACGAGAACCGGCAGCGCGCGCAGCAGCTCGAGCAGCAGCGCACGACCAGCCGGCCCGGCACTCTGCACGCCGGCACGCTCGGATCCACCACCGGCGTGCCAAACCTCGGCACTCTCCCGTTCTCGCACAGATCGGGCGCGCCGTCGCCGGCATTGTCGAAGACGAGTTTGCAGTCGATCCGGGTTCCGGACCAGCCCACGATCCAGGAATCGCCCGAGTCGCCGGCGTCGACGCGCGAGAACGTGAACGTGACTGTGAGCGTGAGTGGTGCCAGTAGTACCGGTGGAAGCGACAGCGCCGCGGTGGCCGCGATGCTGCACGCCGCCGCCGATGCCGAGAACACAAGTTCCGACTCGGATGGTGGCGCGGGGCGGCGCACTCTGTCGAAGCGTGCGGGCGCGGGCACCGTGCGGTCGGCGTCGACCGTGCAAATGAGCCACGCGCACGGGTCGCTGACGCTGCCGACAGGCACGCTCCCGCCGGCGATTACCGTCACGACCTCGCAGCAATCGCTCGGCGGGAGCCGCGCGCTGTCGTCGCACCACTCGAGCCCGCACTCGTCGATGGCGGCGTCGATTCTCGAGATTGGCGGGTCGATCACGGCCGACGGCGAAGTGACGCTGCCCGATTCGATTTTCGGGATGCGCGTCGCTCATATTGACGCGTCGAATGCCGCCCTCGGCGGTGTCGGCGCATCCAAGCTGAGCCTCGTCTCGGGGCCGGAACCGCCACCACCGCCGCCGACGCGCGCGGCCGGGTTGCGCGATAAACTCTTGCAAGTGGGCGGGTCCGGACTGGCCGCGGCCGGGTCGCTCGTGTTTGGCGGGTCGCAGCTCCTGGGGACGCGGCGGATGGGATCAGCCGTGAGCGTGGTCGCTGCTCCCGTGCCCGACACGCCGTCAGCAGTGCCCGCGCGCTCGCGCAAATTTTCCGTCGATTCGGCGGGGAGTGGCCCAAGTGCCGAGATGGCAAGCAACAACGGTCCTGGCGGGACGAGTCCGCGGCGGTTCTCGAGTCCGTCGGCACCGCTCTCGGGTCTCCATTCCGGGTCGCGCACGCCGCCGTCGGTCGCGTCGGCCGGATCGCTTGGTTCGCACCATGGCGGAAGTGCAGGCGCCGACGGGATTGCGACGGGCAGCAGGGTCATGCGCGAGGCGCCGTTGGTGGAGGTGACCGACGAGGACGATGCGGCGGCGGATAATGTCGCGACGTTGCCGCTGCAAGGTTCAATTGCCAGTTTTGCCACGAGCGCAACAGGCGCGCGGCCGCGCGGGTCGCATAATTCGTTGCCGGCTACGTCGGCGCGCGCTTCGGCGGTTAGCTTGTCCGACGACGAGGAGCGCCGGCGCGCAAAGCACACGACGACTTTGAATCGGTGATGCTGGGGAGTGCTGTGCGGACTGAGTGAGGAGGTGGGGAGGATGGCAAGGGACTCGAACGATGGCATATCTATGGACGGAATGATGAGAGCAAGCACGACCATTATACCGCGCTATGGTAAGCAGTGGATTGTTCCAACGATACCGACATGTGACGAGCGGACCATAGACACAGCGGGGAAATCGATGCTGGGCACTGTGATCGTGAAAATGATGGAGGCAAACCGAGTCCAATCCATCATGGTCGATGTTTCTTGCCGCTTTTCGGCGCCTGCACGCCCACCCCAGTCTCGCTCATTTATGATCTGGGAGCGCAATGATGCACAATGCCCCTCGCCCAAATGTGATGCGTAGCGAGCAACATGCTCGCGAACCTCGGGGCAGCGCCGTCACCGTTGGGAAGCACCAAAAACGACTCAACATCCAATGGTGGAGAGCATTCTCTATGGAATATTCGAAGGTTCGAAACCGAAAAGGTTTCTCACCCAGGCAAAACAGATGATCGGAAGCATCCGCGTATATTCCACAGCCGACAGGGCGCCTCCACATATCGCAGCAAAAAAGCGCAGCCAACCGGCCAAAAGCGAGACAAGAAGATGGAAAAAAAGCGAGAGCACTGCACGTTTAGTGCTGGTTCAGCACAAGACGGTCGGGCTGCACATCCGTGGCCGGGACCGCGGCCTCGACCGACCCGTACGACTTGCGCGCGCGGCGGCGGTGCACCATGACGGCGGCGCCAACGGCGGCAGCCAGGACAACGCCGGCACCGACAGCGATGCCAATGAAGCTCGACGAGACGCCCGACGCGGCCGGGGCCGCATCGGAGCTCGCCGCGGCCACGCTGCCGTCCTGGCTCTTCTTGCCGTTGCCCTGGTCCTTGACGCCCGTGACGACCGGGCCGACAACGAGCACGTCCTTCTGGTCCTTCTTGCCCTTGCGCGTCTCCCACGAGTACTCGAATCCAGCGTCCTCCGGCGGAGCAGGCATCGTGATAGTCTCGAGCTGCGGGTCCTTCTTGGCGGCTGCAACCTCGGACGCGGCGTCGACGGCCTTCTTGCCGCCGTTACCGTTCCCGTTGTTCGACTTGACCCCCGTGACGACCGGGCCCACGACTAGCACGTCCTTGTTGCTCTTCTTCCCCTTGCGCGTCTCCCACGAGAACTCGAACCCAGCGTCGGCGGGTGGTGCCGGCATCATGATCGTCTCAAGGTACGGGTCCGTCTTCTTGGCCTCGGCCTCAGCCGACGCCGCGTCGACCGCCTTCTTCTTACCGCCGCCGTTGCCGTTGTCCTGGCCCTTGACGCCCGTCACGACGGGCCCGACCACCGTCACGTCCTTCTGGTTCTTCTTGCCCTTGCGCGTCTCCCACGAGTACTCGAATCCAGCGTCCTCCGGCGGAGCAGGCATCGTGATAGTCTCGAGCTGCGGGTCCTTCTTGGCGGCTGCAACCTCGGACGCGGCGTCGACGGCCTTCTTGCCGCCGTTACCGTTCCCGTTGTTCGACTTGACCCCCGTGACGACCGGGCCCACGACTAGCACGTCCTTGTTGCTCTTCTTCCCCTTGCGCGTCTCCCACGAGAACTCGAACCCAGCGTCGGCGGGTGGTGCCGGCATCATGATCGTCTCAAGGTACGGGTCCGTCTTCTTGGCCTCGGCCTCAGCCGACGCCGCGTCGACCGCCTTCTTCTTACCGCCGCCGTTGCCGTTGTCCTGGCCCTTGACGCCCGTCACGACGGGCCCGACCACCGTCACGTCCTTCTGGTTCTTCTTGCCCTTGCGCGTCTCCCACGAGTACTCAAAACCAGCGTCAGCGGGCGGCGCCGGCATCGTGATCGTCTCGACTTGCGGGTCGGCCTTCTTCGCGGCCGCCTCGGCTGCCGCCGCAGTATCAACCGCCTTCTTTTTGCCGCCGCCACTGCCGTTGCCCTGGCCCTGGCCCTTGACGCCCGTGACGACGGGACCCACGACAAGCACGTCCTTGGCGTTCTTCTTGCCCTTGCGCGTCTCCCACGAATAATTGAACCCGGCGTCCTCTGGCGGCGCCGGCATCGTGATCGTCTCGAGCTGCGTCGAGTCGGCGGCCGCGGCCACGTTCAGCAGCGCCGCGAGAACGAGCAGGGACAGGACGGCCGTTGCGCGGGTCGTGCGGAAGGCCATGGTCAGCGATGGATGGATAAGCAGGGTCTACATGCGGTTTGGGTCGTGAGTGGGTGCGTGGGTGGTGCGTGGGTGGCCGGTCAGCCGGTGTGAAGTCTGTCTGGCCGATCCGCAGCTCCAGTCACATCGCGTCGCGTTCGAGAGCGGGCACGATGTGAATCGCTGCGCTCGCTTGCTGCTGGCAATGCCCGTAGTGCCCGTACATTATTTCTTGGTCGTTGTGCATGCAAACCGCCGGGGTCTCTGGGGAGGACGACGCACTTCAGAGAGAGTCGGGTCGCTCACTTCCAACGTGGGCGGCACGCCGCTTTTATGTGGAGCGGCGGCGCGTTTCGCAGCTCGTGAGGGGGTCGGGTCGGGCTCAGCAGCAGGAGAAGCCAGTTCAACTAGTAACGAGAAGAAATGGAAGGATATGCTGGAGTGACCGTTACATACCTGCTTTCCACCTCTGGTACCTGTGCTGCCCGTGTTGATGCACACCAGCAAATAATGTCCATCGAAATTGTCGAAGTAATAACAGTTTTGGAGCGTGCATCCGACCCATCCGACAGGCAACGTGTACAGAAGGAAGGCGACGTTGGAATGACCGCTGCTGTCCACCAGCGCCTGTGCTGAAGCAGATACCGACAAGTCGCTGCGTCCAGCGACAATTATACATTTATCGACGTATTTCTTACCAGTATTTCTGATGGTCGCCCGATGCCGTTTCTGGGCGTGCGTGCACGGTGGGCGTGCGCCTCCCCACGTCCTCCCTCTATTTCGGTCGCGTACAGTGCAGGCGCGTACATGCGGATACTGGCCAGGATTAGAAAGTATTGGAAAGTATTGGATTGATCTTTCAATGATTATTTCCATGGACGGAGCGGGCCATGTAAACGGTGTCGTCGAACTGCTTGAAGCGATGAAGGCGGAGCATGGAGGACGATCTGAGGCGGGGGTAGTGTGGCCATTGGACGTGGATCGTCGCCCTTGTCGCGTGCATGCGTGCGTGTCCCTGCTTCTCTTGCGTCTGATTCACGACCAGAAGACACGGCCGCCGTCCAAGAACACAGGCCATGTCCAATCCCAGCGTATATATCCATTCACCATCCCTCCTACGGGCGCCTACCTCCTGCCAACCTGTACTCCACATCCGACCGGCCGGCCAGCCTCCTCACGCATCCCCTCCTCCCCATCCTCCCCACTCACTCACCACTCGCCCTGCTCGCGGCGCGCACTGCTCCCCTCGCGGCGGTACCCGCCATCCTCCTCTTCCTCCTCATACAAGTCCGACGCGGGCGGGAACCCCGTGCCGTACCCATTGGTCCCGCCCGTCCAGGTGATATAGTCCTGACGGTACCGCTTCTGCGCGCGCGGCGGCGACGGCGAGTCCGTGAGCGACCGCGCGCGGCGGCGGCGCGTCGACGGCGTCAGGAACGAGAGCCCGGGGGTGACGCGTTTGCCGCGCACGGGGGACACGGACAGGTCGTGCCGCGTGCGGCCTTTGTGGATCTGGTGCGCGGTGGGGGGACGGGTGAGTGAGTGGCAGCGGGGGAGAGAGGGGAGAGAAGGACAGCGCACCGTCAATGGCCGCCCGCCGAAATAAGTGCCGTGCATCTGCAGCGCGTCCTCGAACCCGGTCTCGGTCGCCATGACGATCAGAACAACACTATGGGAGGCGACACAGCCACGGTCAGCAGTGAGTCCACCACCCTTCCATCACCACCAACCGACCGAAACACGTACCCCGCATACGAGTACTTGGTCACGGGCGGTTCATCCGCGACACGCTTATACAATTTCCGCCACGAGACGACGCGCCCGGCATGGTCGCGCACCATATTGATCAAGTCCGACACGGGCTGCCGGAACGGCAAGTTGCTGAACTGCACCAAGTTGCAGTGCGTGTCGTATTGCTGCCCGACGCCGCCGCCGCCGCCGCCGCCGGTCGTACCGGACGCGCGCCGCGCCGGCTGCAATTTTGGCCCGCGCGACCGCCCGCGATCGTCGTCTCTGTGCGCGCTGTGCCGCGACCGCGACCGCCCGCGTGACCGCGACCGCGACCCGGTGGACCGCGTGCGCGACCGTGACCGGAGCCCCTGGTCGCGGTGCGCGGGAATGTACCGGTCGATGTGGAGCAGGGCGCCCGAGGCGGTGGCATTGGCGGGATTGGCGGCGGTGGGGGGAGCCGCGGGAACGCGCGACCGCGACTGCGACCGCGTTTCGCGCGATGAACCGCACGACGAGGCGCGGCCTGCGCGCGACGCGGGCGATGGCGTGGAACGGCGCGTCGAAATACTGCGGCCGCGCGGCGGTGGGGGCGCCAGCAACGGCGCTGCCGGGACACGTGCGGGGGTCGCTGGAGCGGCGGCGGCGACGGGAGTGCGGCTTGCGGGTGCGGCGCGGTCTGGGGCGTGCTTGTCGCGCAAATGGTCAGTGTGCGTGTCGCAACGATCGTCGGCTTGGGTGTCGCGCGGATGGTCTGCGTGCGTGTCACGCTGGAGTTCAGGGTGCGGATCGCGCGTGCGGTCGGCGTGCAAGTCGCGCTCGCGGTCGGTGTGCATGTCCCGCGCGTGAAGGACGGTACGCGTGTCGCGCTCGTGATCCGCGTACGTGTCGCGCTGATGGTCCGTGCGCGCCGTGAAGTCCGTGTCGACCGGACGATCCGCGTGCGTGTCGCGCTGCTGTTCCGTGCGCGGCGCGTGATCCACGCGCACCGTCGCATCGTCGTGCGGCCGCGGCGACGGCGTCATCGCCCGCCGGTGCGTCCCGACCGTCGACGCGCTTGGAGACCGTGCGCAGCGCGAGGTCGCTGGCGGCGGTGGGGGCGGTGCCGGCGCGTCGTACCTGTTTGAACGCGCCGGCGCGGGCGCATCAGACTCGCGCAAGCGGGACTGGGCGGGCGCGTTGTACTCGCGAGAGAGCGATGCGTCGCACTCGCGGGTGGGAAGCGGTGGGGCGGGCTCGTCCATTTGCATCCGCGACGAAGCGTACTCGCCGTACTCGTACGTGCGAGAATGACTGGGCGCATCGTACTCGCGCTGGCGCGGCGGTGCGTCGTACTCGCGCGACCGTGGCAGCGGAGCCGGCGCGTCGTACTCGCGCGACCGTGGCAGCGGAGCCGGCGCGACGTACTCGCGCGACCGTGGCGGCGGAGCGGGCGCGTCATACTCGCGCGACCGTGGCGGCGGAGCCGGCGCGACGTACTCGCGCGAGCGCTGCGGGACCGGCGCCGGCACCGGTTCCGGCCGGTAAAACGCGCCGTTCGCCGCGTTCGTGAGCATGTTCATGACCGACTGCAGCGCGAGAATCGGCGAACTCTGAGCGTGCGCGGCGACCGCCGCCGCGGCCCCACCGGGGACGGTTGGCGGCGACGTCGGGGTCATGGGCGCGGGCTGCGCGGCGGGAACGGGCGCGGCGGCGGCAGCGCTTGACAACGGGAGCTCGAGCTGCGGCGGGTCGAGCGTGATTCCTGCCCACAGAGAGGAGGTCAATGTCAGTCAGCGTCCAGCGAGGTAGGTCCAAGGGGGTACACTGCACGTACCTCGGTCGGAAATGCGCAGCCGCAGGTGCAGCGTCATCTACAAGATCACGGATCACCAGCGCGCGCGCGCGTGTCAGTCGGTGCTATTGCCGCTCGCGTCGCGAGGGCGAGTAAAGCGCACCTCATTGCACCCCGTCGCGCTGGGCGGAGGCGCGTTGGCGCCGTTCATGGTGGGACGGAGTGCGGGGTGCGGGCGTCGTCGTTGTGGGTGACTCGATAGCGGGACCCGGGGCAATCTGGGTGGGCGGGCTGGTGTCGGTGCAGCCACGGTCGCGGTCGTGGGAGGAGGTCTGGCGTTGATGGATCAGGGCCGGCACGCGCGTCGTCGTGGCCGCGGCGCGCGCGGCGGGTGCGGGCTGCGGGGAGTGTGCCTGTGGGGCGAGAGAGAAAGAGGAGCGACCGCGCGCGACTGGCGTGGAGGCAGCGCCAGGACGAAACCCGGACTCGCGGCACAGCACTCCTGCACGCTGTGGCACCGGAAACAACACACACAAGGCAACGCGCAGCGGCCACGGCAACCCGACCATGTGGCCAAATCAAACGCGTCTCGACCACCACTCCCCCGCGAGCGATCCTCGCCTTTCCTCTGTTATCCATGTCGCGCACGCGGTGCTGCTCGCGGCCGGTGACACATGGTTTGCAAGTCTCGCCTTCGCGGCGCGCCCTCACGCGCTCCCAGCCCCTATTCTTTCATTCATTGCAATATCGTTCGAGACAAAGAAGCAAGCGGCCCGCCCCACCCGGCCCGCGCTCCGCTCCCGACCAACGCCGCTGTCCGCCCTTCTTACAGCTTGTTGGCCAGGAAACTGAACAGTTGGTTCTCTGCCGTGATCGGCGTGAACGTCTTGACCAGATTCGACGTTTGCTTGAACTTGTCGTGCTTGGCGTCCTTGAGCAGCGCAAACAAGATCGAATCCGACGACGTGATCACGGCACCCTCAGCCGCGAGCCGCTGTTGTGTTCAACCATCAGCGTCAGCGCCATGATCTTTCCCCATCACAAATGGTCGGCCTGCCAAACCGCACCTTGAGCGCAATCGGAACCTCGCTCGAGTTCATCGACGACACACCGTCGGCCAAAATGTAGACCGTCACGCCTTGCTCGAGCAGGTCGAGTGCCGTCTGCGTCACACAAACGTGGCTCTACACACGTTGGGACGCGGTGAGCACCGCAATCACGATCCACCTCTCTGCGCGTGGCGGCAGCGTGCCATACCTCGATGCCAAACAACACGACGTTCTTGACGTCGCGCTGCGCGAGAATCTCGTTCACCTCGGGAATGCACATGGAAAAGCGCGTCTTGGGCAGGACCGTCGCCGCGTGCGCAATGTCGAGTTCCGCAACCGTGTGCCCGAGCCCCTTGGGGTGCTGCTCGGTCACAATCAGCGGCACCTCGAGAATCTTGGACGCTTGCACCATCTTGTTGGACGTCGACACGACATCGTCGAAACGGTAAATCAGCGACCGGAACCGCTCTTGCACGTCGCTACGGTCCAATCCGTCAGCATTCTTGTCCAGATCGATTCGAGCACGACGGAAAGCTTGAGATGCACCGACCAGAGGAAGAACGCGGTGCGCGGCAGTGTCAGGTTCGAGAGCATGGCAGCTTGGCGCGGGGCGGGAGCGGCAGTCGACAGGGTGCGCAGTTGCTGGACAAGGAGCGGCAGGTTGCGCTTGAACGCCATGGTTGCAGCTCGGTTCAACAAGAGAAGCTGTCGATGGCCGTGAAGAGTGGGGCCAGCGCGTTTTGTTCTCGAGTTTGGCGCCGAAGACCGGCAGGGCCGCAGCTTGCATGGGGTGAACTGCTGGAACGCGCTCCACGCGGTGGCTGAGCACTGTCACGCGAAAGCCATGTGCGCAAACCAACCGCACGATCATGTTATGGAGCCAAGCGAGAGCGGCTGGCTGCTCTTCAACAATCAGCTTGGCCTCCAGCAAGGATGATCCACGACAATGGCACCATGATTCAAGCACCAGCAGCTGCAAGCGACGCCCATGCCGACACGGCTGTCGAGACGGTTGCGCGCCAAGTGCTCGGCAACTGCCCGCACCACCTCTTCCAATGGCCGTCGCTCGCCGTCCGTTCAGTCGACTCGGTCGATCGCCAACGCCTGGATCTCACGGTTCACGCGAAACAAAACGACCTTAGAACGACGAACGATGGACCAGTCTTGATCGCCAGCGAGCCATTTACAAGAACATCCTGAAGTGGGCCGCCGACCATCATGTGGTGCCGAACACCAAGTACCTGAGCACGTTCTTGCGTCGCTACGTGCGCGTGATCGAGGAGGACGGCGAGGTATTTTGTGGATCTCGGCTCTCCACCCATTTTCGACCCACGCGCGAGTCTGACGGCGAGGTTCGCTTGATAGGAGCTGGACGAAGACTTGTTGACTTTTCACTGTGATTTGATGGGTCGCGGCGCTTCGGATTCTGGGTTGGAAAGCTCTCTCCGTTGCTTGGAACAGTTTTTACGTGTTGGCAATCTGATTGGTCGTCCCGTTCCACAATGAACAGTGATTTGCCGCCGGATTTCACGCTGAAAACGTATTTTATGGACTCGTGCGTCTCCGACAACTACGTGACTACCATGGAGAGCGCTAACACGATCAGTGGAGGTTTGTCGCGCGCGTCCGTTGGGTCCTGCTCGCGATGATCGCCAGGCTCACAATCATTCTCCTCGATCTAGGAACCACGGGACTCAAGACGTGGCCCGCGTCACTCTCCATGGCCGAGTACCTCCTTATCCACCCGGACCTGATTCGCGGCAAGGCGGTCGTCGAACTTGGGTCGGGCGTGGGTGTGCTCGGCCTCGTCTGCGCTCGACTTGGCGCCGCGCGCGTCACTTTGACCGACGTGAACGCGAGCGTGCTCTCGGTGCTCGAGCAAAACGTCGATCGGTTCTGGAGTATGTTGGTGTTTGTCCACTTTGCGCTGCGTGCGCAGTTTGACCAAGCTGACTAATGTGATCTGTGACATCCAGAGCGCACGGCACTTTCCGCGGCCCCGATCGAGATCCACTCGCTCGACTGGTTCACGGTCGAAGACCACGAGGCCGACGCGCTTCTGGGCGACGTGCTGCTGTGCGCCGATACGGTATGTTCTCTCCTCATCCACACTCCACCCTACATGCCGATTTTCTGACCCCTTCGTTGCGTCTAGGTCTACGACCCCGACCTCCTCCCGGGCCTCGCGCACTGCCTGCACACGTTCCTCCGTGCTGCCGCACGCTGCGGCCGCCCGCTGGCCGTCTACATGGCAACAGCGATCCGCCGCGAGTCTACGTTCCACGACCTGAATGACCGGCTCCGGAAAGTCGGGTTTACGTACCGGATCATCTTGGACGACTGCCCGCCGACGCGGTTTTTCCCAGACGAAGCGGTCACACAGATCGCCGTCTTGGAGATCGTGCCCGTCTCGGACGGGAAGGACGTGGGTGCTATATGAATCTTGCTTTTGCGCGCGATGCGATGTCGGCTAAGAGCCCTTTCTGGCACCGTTCTGGCTCAGCGCGCACGACTGCATGCGGGCGAGAGCGCCAGAACGAAGGGCCCGCGAGACGTCTCGCATCTTTGCACGTGCTTGTCATTGGATCGCGTTTGTCTGGGTGTTCGTAGTTTTGTTGCTGTGCTCTCGCAGCTGGTTGGCGTTGCCGAACGTTCCTCGCTACCCATCCCAACGTCGCAACCTGCACTTCCCCGTTTCACTGCCCTCGACTCTCTCGTGCCCGTGTAACCTGCTGCACTTGGACCAAGCTGCACTCGGGCACCCACTCTCTGCGTATTTCCCCGACGATCTCGCTGTTCTGGCCAGCCACCACCACTCCACGACCCGCACCATCACCATCCCGCTGATCCCCGGCCCGCTGCGATCCCGGCATCATGGATACCCCACAACTTCTCATCAATCTCTCGGGCAAGGTCTCCGACCCAAACTCCAAGTTTGTCATTAACGAGGAGGCCTGCGCCGTGATTGAATCGCTCGAGGCCCCGATTGGCGTGATCTCTGTCGCGGGATTGTACCGAACGGTACGGGATCGGACTTATGGCCGGTGTGCGAGCATGGCTCAAGCGGTTGCGTGACAGTGGGACTGATCGTTCTTTTGTCACTGTATGATCACAGGGCAAGAGTTTCATCCTGAGTCCGTGTTTAGGCCTCATACACTGCAGTGATCCGGTGCCGAGCGCTCACGACGTTGGTGATCCGTAGACCAGCTCGCGGGCCGGACCAAGGGGTTTGATATTGGCGCGTCGATCCGTACGTACGATCCGGGCCATTGTTGTTTCTCCAGTCGACGCCGCACCTCATCGTTTGTCCCGACTGCAGAACCGGAAACGCAAGGAATATGGATGTGGGCGCTCGACCGCGCGACCTTGAAGCGACGAAAGTTGCCCGACAGCATGTCCGTGATCCTGCTCGATACCGAGGTGCCCACGATCACATCCCCTTCCCATCCCCCTCACTGCTCCGCTCACCCATTCTTCGCTCTCTAGGGTCTCGGCTCCTTCACCAAGACCGAGTCGCACGACGTGAAAATCTTTTCGCTCGCCGTCCTCCTGTCGTCGTTTCTCGTCTACAACTCGCTCGGCACGATCGACGACACGGCCGTCGAAAACATGTCGTTGATCGTCGAATTGACCAAGTCGATTCGCGCGTCGACCGACGCGTCGGCCGCGCAATCGCTCGGCCCGGCCGTGCGCCCGGACCCGGCGATCATGCGGCAATTCTACCCGCGGTTCCTGTGGCTGTTGCGCGACTTTGCGCTCGAACTCAAGATCGAGGGGCGCGCCGTGACCGAGGACGAGTATCTCGAGCAGGCGCTCAAACCATTGCCGGTACGCTCGTCGCACGCGATGAACTGGTGCGGGGAGGAGTAGGCGCTGATGGGTCGCGGCCGAGTCTAGGGGAACGACAAGGACATTGTGTCCAAGAACAAGGTCCGCGAATGCATTCGCAGTTTCTTCCCGACGCGCAACTGCTACACGCTCAAGCGGCCCGTCGACGACGAAGACGACCTGCAGGAACTCGGGTCGCTCGCGCCTGACAAGTTTCGCAAAGAGTACCTGGCCCAGGTTGACAAGCTGATCCAGTTTGTCTACGCGAACCTCACGCCGAAAATGCTGTTTGGCACACAGCTCAACGGCCGCGGTCCGTTTTCACGCACGCATACGATACATCCGCCGACGCTCCCGCGAACTGACGCGACCCGCCCCGCACTGATAGTGTTTGTCTCGATCATGCGCCAGTACGTCACCGCCATTAACTCTGGCTCCGTGCCGGCTATCTCCAACGCGTGGGACGCCGTCGTCGCACAACAGTCGGAATCCGCGCTCGCCAACGCGAAGGCGACCTATGCGCGCACGCTCGCGTCGTCCACGCCGCACGCCGACCTTGCCGCGACGCTCGCCGCCTCGACCCGCGCCGAAACCGCCGCTGTCTCCTCATTCCTCCGCGTCGCCGTCCTGCACGCGCTGCCGCCCGCGAAGCTCGCCGCGCTCCTCGACGAACTCCGGTCCGACGCGGCGGAGCGGCTCGCCACCGCCGTCAACGACGTCGTGCACCAGTACGACGCTGAAAATGCTGTCGCCGCGGCAAAGGCCGTGCGTGCGGTGCAGACCGCGGCGGAGGGGCTGGTCGCGCGGACCGACGTGAATGAGCGTGTGCTCGACGAGTTGTCGGCCGCGGTCGACGAGGCGATGGGGAAGTATTTGGCGGAAGCGAGGGGCGAGGAGGACGCCAAGTACGGCGCGCTTGCGCGCGCCGCGTGGACGCCGGCGGTCCTGGCGGCGGGGAAGGCAGTGGCTGCGGGGACGGCGGGGCGGGCATTGAAGGCCGCAGAGGAGAGGCAGAAGGCGGAGATGGATAAGGCGAGGCATGACTATGCGGTCGTGCAGGAGCTCTACCAGGTGCGGGATGCGTCGAAGTGGGTGGAGTGGATGAGATGGGGCGGGGATGCTAACGCGTGGGCGCGAGGTAGAGTGTCGACAAGGAGTGGCAGAAGGAGCAGTCCAACACCAAGCAGTTGCGGCAAGAGGCCAACGACTTGCGTATGTGCTGTCTCTCTTGGTGCGCGATGTTACCGACGCGTCGTCACTCACGCTCGATGTCCAGGATACGAGATCATGGGCCACCAGAAAACCATCAAATCGCTTGAAGACACGACAGCCGCGCTCAAGGACCGCGGCGCCCTTCTCGAAACGCAACTCGTCGAAACGACCGCGATTCTCGACAAGGAGCGCGCTGCGCGCACGCAGGCCGAGACCGATCTGATCGATCTGTCCAAGGCGCACGCCGAGGCCGTGCAAGAGCGCGACAGATTGCGCGATCAGCTGAAAACGGCCACGTCCGAGGGCGGCGCCGTTTCGGCGGCGCGCGACGAATTGGCCGCTGAATTGAGTGCACGGCAGGCACGGATCGACGCGCTCGCGCAGGAACTCGAAGAGGCGTATGCGATGGTCGAGCTCGCGCGGAACCCGCCGCCGCCGCCGGAGCCCTTGCAGGTCGAGGAGCCGCCAAAGGAGAAGGAGCCCGGGTGCAAGTGCGTGATCATGTGATGGGTGCGGTCCGCACGGGCGCGCGGCGACCGGCCGACCAAAAATGGGGGTGGAGAAGGGAGTGAAGGGTGAAACCGTCATGGCACTGGAGTGAGGGGACTAGGGGAGGGGAGGGGGCAGGTGGAATAAGGTGCGCGTGGTCAGGAAATGGTCGTCGCGGCCCACGATATGATTGAATGGCAAGCCGTTGTGATTCGTAGTCCCTGCGACGCATTGTTCAGGCGTCATTGCGTCGTTGGCGTGCGTGGCCACAATGCCTGGAAAAGTGAAATGTTTTTGCGTACGTTCCTCAGAAAGTGATCAATAGGTGATCCTTCACCCCACCAGGTGCCGGCCCTGCCCTCGTCAGGAGCGCCAAGTACTCCCCATTCAACGCGTTACCCATTTGCATAACCTGGACGGCTGTCGTTGCGAGCGAGGTCAGGGCCGACACCAGTTCATTCCTGTTCGACGGTGGTTCGTGTTCACCGCCGAGTGCACTCGCGTTTATCAGCCCATCACGAACAGATCAGGTCCTTGCCGCTGCAACCGACGTACCCAGCAAGCGTAATGTCAACGGTTGCTGATTGACTTGCAGCAGTTTTGGTCTTGGCGCATCTTGGCCCTAGCTTAGCCCCCACGTCGACAAGAAAACGGCACACCGACTTTCCCAAAGCCAAAAAACGTCGAGACGTTTCCATGGCGACGAGGCAAAACGAGGACCAGCAACCCATTTCTCGACGCGCGCTTTCTTCACGAAACGCCTTTGCACTATTGCATGCGCGACCATCGCCGCCCACTGAAACACGTTTTCATCCTTCATCGGGCCCCGTGCGGTCCCCGTGCATGTGCGACGGTAGCACAACGTGTTGGAGCGTTGGGCGACGATATACATTTAGTCGGCGTGCGCGCTCATTCAGATTTCCAGAAAGGCTTCTCTTGCGTTCGCCCAAGAGTTTTCAACGAAGAGAATCATAGTCAAGCAAAATTACGCGACCAAAACGACGCCAAAATGGTTGTCGCCTTTCGTCTTGGAACGAACAGCGTGGCGTTGCAAAGTCGGCGCTGTCGGCATCACTTTCATTGATTTTTTGGGTGGGCCTGGAAGTCAAGTCGTGGCGTTGAATGGGCACATGACAAGTCGCCAAAGGTCGCCTAGAAAGCAATGGAATGCTATTTTGCCTCCACCATCCTCGCTTGCGACGGCGACAAGGAGGCGTCAAACAAGCGCGCGTGTTGCGCCCAACAGTCTTGGCCATGAGACCAATGAAGGCGTGCCACGGAAGACTTCTCGAATGTTTCTCATAGTCGGCACGCTCGGCCAACCCCCCAATGTTCCCGCCTTGGTGGCCGGCCGCAGCAGCTCGCTTCCATAGCGTGTGCGTAAGTACAACTACGTCGGCCAAGCACGGGCCAAGCGCGCGCCGACGGTGAACGCACGCGCACACCCAGCGCGCCCCTTGCGCGCGCGTCTAACCAGGGCATCAATCGCGGACGGACAAGAAAGTGCCAAGCCCAAAG
This sequence comes from Allomyces macrogynus ATCC 38327, assembly GCA_000151295.1. Taxonomy (NCBI): domain Eukaryota; kingdom Fungi; phylum Blastocladiomycota; class Blastocladiomycetes; order Blastocladiales; family Blastocladiaceae; genus Allomyces; species Allomyces macrogynus. Next base: position 1,263,606 of record GG745338.1, on the reverse strand, counting down.
ATGCTCCTTGTTTGTCAAAGTTCGAGAACGCTTCTCGTCGCTGCCGACAGCGCTTCTATAAAGCCAGGGCCTCCCCCCCACCGCCCGCCCGCGCGTTGATCCTCGCCCAGTCTCTCCCATCTCTCTTATCTTCACCGCCATCGACCGGCCATCGACCCGCCCGCCTGCCCTCGCTCGAGAACGCCCTGCCTCGAGCCTCCCGCGCGCATCGCTCCCCACCCTACACCCACACTCTTCTCTGCTCTGCTGCCCCCCTCGTCGTGCCGTACCTGCACCCCGTCACCATCGCTCGACCATGACCAACGTTGCCGGCCCACCGCGCCTTGAATCGGTACCGATGCTTTGCTTGACCCGCCTTGGGGGCGGCATGTTGGGTGGTGTAATCGGTTCTGACCAAGCTGCTTGTTCTTCTTGCTCATCAACAATTGTTAGTACATTGGCCACCTCGAGACCGTGCACGACGTGCTGCTCGTCGTCGAAGCGTGCCGGTGCAACCTGCTCCCGCGCGTGACTCGGCGTCTCTCCGAGCGGCAACGCGCTGCGATTCGCGCAGGCGCCGTCTACGTCTGGCGCGACCACGAGGCCGGCATCAAGCGGTGGACCGACGGCCGCACCTGGTCGCCGTCGCGCGTCTATGGGTCGTTTCTCGTCTACCGCGAGTGCGTGCCGCGCGCGCAGCTCGCGCAGCTCGTCGCGGCCGGCCAGACCGAGCAAGTGAAAAAGGGCCATCGCGGCGAGTACTGCTACCTGCCGCAGGGACTGGTCAAGAAAACCATTTCGGTTGGGCTCGCAAGCGGGCTCGTGTTCCATGTCGTCGCCTACACAAACGACGAGGCCACCGACGACCAGTCGGGGACCGCGCTCGTCTCGCCGACCGCCGACCCGTTCTTTGCGACAAACCGGATCGCGGATGGGATCCCGCAGGGGCTTTACCCGCCGATCGAGTCGCATAACACGCTCGGTCGGTGGCCGGGTGGGTCCGCCGCGGTCGCGGCGCAATTGAGCGCGGGTGCCGCGCTGCAGACGGCGCTCGCGGGGTTGGGCGCGGTCGTGTCGCCCGCGATGCCTCCAGCTGCGGTGCCGACGACGACGGTTGTTTACCACCAGGCCAACTACGCGCTTCCGCCGCCCGCGTCGATGCCGCCAGCGCCTGTGGGTGCGCGTCCCGCAGCATACGCGGCTGCCCCGCCCCTTTCGCCGTTCGCGCCGGCTTCGGCACCGTACTCGCCGGCTGCTGTGCCGTCGTACGCGCCGGTTCCTGCTTCGCACGCGTCTCCTCGCGTTTCGCACTCTACCGTGACGAGCATGATGTCGACGAGTGTCGCAACGCTGCCGCACCCGCACCCGGCCGCGTACAGCAACAGCAACGCGTCGTCGCACCACCACCATCATCATCACGTTGCCGATCGTCAACGGCGTCACCACCACAGCCACCGCGAGCACGCACACCATCCTGAGCACGCGCACCATCGCGAGCACGCGTACCACCAGGAGCACGCGCACCACCGCCACCATGGCCACTACGAGCACCAGCGCGACCAAGCCTCTCGCCACGACCATGGCCACCACCACGCTCACCACCATGTGTACCGCCCGCGCACCGTCTCGACTGCATCAGCGCACGCTGCCGTCCTCCCCTCTCCACCGCTTTCTGCACCTATGTCCCCCGCATCGATCCCGCCGCACCATCCGGCGCCGGCATTGGCGCACCCGCACGCAGCACAGTCCGCTGGCGCATGGCCCGCTGCACATCCACCAGCGCTCACTTCTCCACCGGCATTTGCACCTCCACCAGCGCCACGGCACGTGTCCCCCTCGGCCCCCGCACTACCGTCGCCGCTGTCGCCGGTCCCGATGCAGTCGACCACCGCACGCCGCGTGTCGCCAAGAGCCGTGCGCGCGAGTCCGCCGCGCGCGCACCCGTACCAGCGATCGGCGAGGCCCGTAGTGCCGATTGAGCCGGTCCTGCCGGCGGTGCAGCCCGTGGCGGCGCACCCGTGCCCGTGCGCCGAGTGTCTCGCGAGTGTCCCGAGGAGACCGGTCGCCGAGGCGCGCCCGGACCGCGCGAGTAAGATGAGTATGGCGTTTTTGTTGTCGTGAGCGGGTTTGCGCTCGTGTTTGTCGTTGGGTGGAGTGAGAGGGATGGTCAAATCGTTGCAAGATACCCGTGGTGTGTGGGACGGAACGGCGCTGCGGCGCGCGTCGGCGGCGGCGGCAAGCCATGCATGTATTAATACAAAATGCTATCACGTTGTCGTCGGATCAAAAAATTGCGTTCTGCACACGTTCAGGCCCTGCGAGCAATGACCCGGTCGACCAACCCGGCCACACAATGCGCAAACGCGTCGGTCTTGAGCAGCTCGTCGTGCTTGCCCGTGACTGCTGCGTACTCTTTCACGATCTCTACCGCCGGCACCCGCTTCTGCAACCCGGCCAGCATCAAGTCCGACTGCCGGAACGTAAGCAACTCGTCGTCGCGCGAGTGCACGACCGCGACCAACCCCTGTGCCTTTTTCTCGGCCACGGCGACCGCCGACGCCGCGGTCCACGCCTTCGTGTCGGTCCCAAACGCCTGCTCGATAAACGCGCGGTAGTCCGGGTACTCGTCGACCAAATCGACAATGTCGTAGATCCCGTCGACACCAATCACGGACACCACGTTCGGCGCGTTCAGGGACCACGCGGCAAAGGTCGCCATGTGCGCGCCCGCCGAATGGCCGACCAGGATAATCCGTGACGCGTCGTACCCGAACCGTGCGGACTGCATCGAGAGGTAGGCGATGGCCGCGTGCGCGTCGACCGCGTGCGATGGGTGGATTGGGCGCGACGCCGAGTCGGCGGGGAGCGACAGGCGGTACCCGGGCACAGCGACGGCGCAGTGCGTCGCGTGGGCGAGCAGGCGCGCGGTGGTCGTGAAGTCGCTGCGCGCGTTGGTGCGCCAGGCGCTATCAGGTGGAGAAGGGCGGAGAGGGTGAGGTGGAGTCGGTGGTGGCAGGTGAAGACAAATAGAGAGACGCACCCGCCGTGAAGAAAGACCTGATGGTGATGGGGATAGAGGCGAGTGAGCCGACTGGACAATTTGACCCAGCACTATTGCTGAAAAAAGAGCAGTAACCGATCATAACTTACAATCAACGGGCGGCTCTTACGCTCCTGCTCGTTGGGCCACAGATAGAGATCGACATGGTGCGCCGGGTCGATGGCGGTGCCCTGAACGGCGGCCACGTAAGGCACGTCGCTAACCTCCACGAGCTCAATCGAGTTCGGGGCCTGGACGGCAGCGGCACTTTGCGGGTGGTTGAGTGAGGTCATAGCGAGTGCAATGGGTGTATCTACGAAGCAATTTGCAGAGAAATCATCAAGTGATCGGACGTGGCGATGGGGTTGCACAGATCGGCACGGTCACGTCTGCACCATGTGAAAATCAGGCAGTGCAACATCACGGCTTGTCTCCCACTGCCTCGCGTCCCTCGTTCTTCGTGTCCGGTGTCGATCCTTGCTCGGCTGTCGCGACGCCCTCGCCCGCCCTCATCGACGCTGCTGCAACTGAGCGCACTAGACTCCCGCTGCTCGTGCTCGGCCTGTCCACCGTGCAACAACGACCATGTTCCGCCGCAAACCCGCGCCGATCACAACAGCATCCACCAACGCCGCAACGTCCCCGACCCCGACCCGCACCGACGCCGCTTCCGACTCGGAAACGAGTCCAAGCACCAGCCCTAGCAAGAAATCGGGCATCAAAAAACTTCTCGGCTTTGGACGCAAGCGCAAGCCCGCCACCCCCGCCGCAGCTCCAACATCTGCTCCTGCCGCACCCGCAACGACCGACTCCCCCGCCAGCGCCCTCACCACCAATGACGACGACCACGACGACCATGACGACGGCGCGCAGTCAGCCAACACGACCACCGACGCAACTTCGCCGCTTACTTCCGCGACCGACCGGTCCGACTCCGAGAGCGAACGACCGAGCAGCGCGCCCTCCTCCTCGCGCGGCTTCCACCACTCCATCCACGACCCGACGCCGCCGCTCGACCCTCTCGACCTGATCACGGCGCCCGACTTGTCCCCCGCGGCCCTGATTCGGCCACCGACTAAACGGTCCAAGGCCGCCCTCGCGCAATGTTTTTTGGACCATGTGCCCATCTCCGAATTGCTAGTTGTGGTCGACCGCAAACGGAGTAGCGTGAACCGCGTGGATTCGGATCATCAGCTCGCGCCGATTCACTATGCGGCAATTTTCGCGACAGTCGACGAGTTTTGCGCGTTTGTCGAGGCCGCGGGCACCGATTTGGATGTGAATGTCGTCGATGGCGCGATGAAGCGCACGGCAATGATGTACTTGACCATGGCGCACCGCGATGATTTGGTCGAGGTCGTGCTCGAGCAGTTTCCGCAGGTGGATGTGGATGCGGTCGATGCGGTACGGTGGTTCTGACTCTGGAAGGACTAGTGAGCATTGACTGACGCTCCGTTTGTCCTCAGTTTGGTTATACCTGCTTGCATTACGCGATTGCGACTGACGACCTCGCCGTGCTCGACCTGATCATGACGCGCACCCCGAACCTCGCTCTGCTACACGTACGTTCGCCCAGCCACGATGCCCCGCCTTCGATGCGGCCCTCTCACCACCGCCTCTCCAACGATTAGAACGGCGACACGTTTCTGCACTTTGCCCTGCGCCTCGGCCACATCGACGCGGCCCTGACCGCCCTCCCGCTCCTGCCGCCGCACCTCATCGACGCCCGCGAGCCCGGCATGGACCGGACCGCGCTGCACTTGGCGTGCGAAATGCAGATTGCCGACGTCGTGCACGCGCTCGTTGATGCCGGCGCCGACCCGATGAAAGTCGACCGCGCCGGTAAATTACCTCTCGATTATTTGTCCGACGACGAGGAACTGAAGGAGTATCTCGGGGCCAAGACGCTGGAAAAGGAGGCGAGGCAGGTGGTCGGCAAGAAGGCCGGGTTTGTGGGCACGGACGAGGAGGAGGTAAAACGGCCGATCGTGCCGGTCGGGAACGTCGAGCAGGCCGAGGTGCTGGACGAGTCGGTGGGTGGTGGGAGTAAGACTGCGGCCGCCGGGTTCCAGTACGGGAACTTGATGGACGACGTGAGCGTCAGCACCAACGTAGGAATTTGGACCGCGACATCATTTTGGTCATTTTCCCTCGTACTGATCGTTCCTGGCCACTAGTCGGGCTCCTCGAAGCACAAGTCCACCGCGTCGTCGCGCCCGTCCATTAAGTCGGCCTCGTCCGCCTCGTCGGGCGATATCGACGCGCTCCTCGGCGAACTCGGGCTCAGCAGCCATCACCAAAAGGACGACCCGGCGTCCGAAGCGACCACCAACCCGCCGACCATGTCCTCGCCCGCCGCACCCGCCGTCCCTCCGCCCGCGCCCAAGGGCATGGACGTGGGCCGGTTCCTCCCGGCGCTGCAGGCCGCGCGCGAAACGCCCGTCCCACCCGCATCGTCCACCGAAGGAGCCGCATTGGACCCGGCCGAGGATACGTCCATGTCGATCTCGGACCCCGTCTCCGAAGACCTCCCGCTTCCTCTCACCGAGAGCGTAGCCGATGGCATCTCGGCGTCGTCGTCGCCGGGGGTCACGTCGCCGTCGCCGCCAGTGCTCGAGCCCAAGAGCCCGGCGCCGATTGAGTTGTTCCTCGCGCCGCGCCCGGGACCGCCGAGGACGATCGAGCCGTGGAATTCCGAGGGGAGGCCGCGCGCCCTGACGCCGTTGGCACCGCTCGCGGGCACGTCGAGCGCGCTGGCGGCAATAGCGAGGGAGCCTGGGGTACCGGCTGGGCTCACACCGGTTGTGACGGCTCCGGTCGTGCCGACAGCGCCCGCGGTTCTCGCACCAGTGATCCCAGCGCAGCTCGCACCCATTACGGCGACGGGACCTGCACCCGCACCGGCACCATCAGCCGCTCACGAACCTACGACCTCTCCTCCACCTGCTCTCGCGGCATCCGCATTCGCACCGCACCGCGCTCCATCAATGCCCGACCCGGCCCCGTCGCCCGCAATCAGCGTCCTGTTCCAGGCGTCTGAGATCCCGCAGCGCGCGCGCGGCATGACGCTCGACGGACTCGATGTCGCGGGGACCACGACCATGACCGCGTCCGACGAGACGAGCTTTGATTTGGACGGGATGCTGCGGTCGGTCGAGGAACTGGACGAAAACGGGGCGGACGCGTCGGTGCGCGTGGACTCGCCGAGTTCGCAGGGTACGAGCTCGCCGGGTGGCAAGAGACCGGCTGTGGGTGTGGAGATGGACAAGGGTGCGGGACCGGCCGCGAGTACGCCGGACAAGGGTGGGGTGCCGGTTGCGAGCGCGCAACTGGCCGAGCCCATTGTCGCGGCGGCCACGAGTGCGCCGCCAGCATCCACCAGTTCACCATCAGACACCAGTCCACCGGCCGCATCCACGACCGCCCCACCCTCCTCTGCACACGCGCCACCCGTCGACGACGCGCCGCCATCACCCGACACGACCTCGATCGGCTCCCTGCTCCCGTCCGACACCGGCGTGCCCATCCCACCACTTGCGGCCCCGCTCACCACCGCGCCCGACCACGACGGATCGATTCTCGAAGAAGACTTTGACTCGTGCTCGGTCGACGAGTCGCGCGACCACGGTTCGGACCTGCCGCTGCCGTCGGACGCCACTGACCACGACCCGCCGTCGACCGTATCGAGTACCGGCGGGAGCTGGTTGCAGCGGCTCGCGCCGAGATTGTTTGCACGGTCGAATTCGACGACGGCGGTGGCGGCGCCTGCGACGGTGGAGGTGGCTGCTGTGGAGGCGGGCAGGGTGCTGGTGCCGGCATCAGTGATTGATCGGCCGGCGGTTGACGCAGCGAAAGTGTCGTCCGAGGAGCCCGCTACCCCTGCTGTATCTCCACCGGCTCCGGGTCGCGTGCCGGCATTGCTCAGTTACGTGTTGGGCGCGAGCGTCGAGCTCGCGGAACCGGACGCGAACGAGCCGACAACCGTGCGTGCGGCGTCGCCGATGTCTGCTGGGCCCGAACTGGCGGTGGAGTGGGCAGCATCGCCAGAACCTGTCGTGCCGAAGCCGGCAGCGGACCGCGCAGCATCACCAGCGCCCGTCGCATCGGAGCCAGCTGCTGTGCGTGCTGCATCACCGGCACCTACCAGCGACATTGCGGAAAGCATTGCGTCGTCGGTGCGGTCGGCGTCGCCCGTTTCGGAGCGCGGCGCACCGGCTGCGCGACCCGAGTCCCAAATGTCGGACCGCGCGCTTGACCGGCCCGCATCGCCCGGCTCGGAAGTGGTTGCACGGACAACGTCGCCCATTTCTGACCGTGCTGCATCATCAATGTCGGATGCGAGCGTGCGCTCGGATTCGCCAGGACTTGCGGGCAGTGCCCGGTCGGCCTCGCTCGTTGGGTCGCGCTCGTCGTCGCCTGTTCACGAGAGCAGCAGCACGCGCTCGGCTTCGCCGGTTCACGAAAGCGGCGCTCGGTCGGCGTCGCTTGTTCGCGCCATCAGCACTCGCTCGGCGTCCTCCGCCTCCTCGATCCGCTCGAGATCGCACACGTCAGAAGCGGCTCCGGAATCCGTGCGGTCCGTGTCCCCGTTGTCGGACTGGGACGAGCCGAGTTCCGCACACGCCGAGTCGCCGCGCTCGGCGTCGCCCGTGGCAGCGGCAACCGCGTCACCGTTGCGCGTGTTGGTGCCGGCGCGAGACGAAACGGCGTCGAATCGTGCTGAATCGCCTGCGGCGAGCGTCGCGTCGTCGGTTCGAGCCGATTCGCCAGTGAATGAGAGTGTCGGATCCTCGCGCGCCGAGTCGCCAAGACATGATCGCGTTGCATCGCCAGCGCGCATCGAGTCTCCAAGACCTGGGAGCGTCGCGTCGTCTGTGCATGCCGAATCTCCAACCGCAGCGTCGCCCGTGCGTGCCACACCACCGTTGCTCGGCGCTGTCGCGAGACCGGGCCGCGCCCTGTCGCCAATTGGCCGCAACGCACCGCCCCTCGCGTCTCTGGGCGCGACTCCTGTCACGTCGACCAAGCCCGATTCGGAGCGCGATTTGATGTCGGCGGAACACCCAATGCTCGGTGCTACCGTGCTCGGCTCGAGACAAGTCTCTTTCGCCGTCCCCACACCAGTGCCGATTAAGTCCAACGCCGATTCACCCGCCGACCCGCCATCGCCACCGTGCGGCAACGTGTCGCCCGGGTCGAAACGCGTCTCGTTCTCGCACCCGGAAATCACGTCGCGCGTAACGTGGGACGTGTCGGCGTCGCTGAGCACCAGCAGTATGGCCGAGTCGGAGGGCGAGGTCGTGGAGGAGGAGATGGATGAGGAAAGCGACAAGGGATCGGTCGTGATTCACGATGACGAGCCCTCGCGAGGGCGGGACGCGCTCGCGCCCATTACGGCGGCGGTTGCCGCAGCTTTGTCGACGATTCCGTCGCCGCGGGTCGCGCCGCTGTCCGTGGATCGCGAGCTGAAACCACGGGCGGATTTGCAGGCCGCGTCGTTGCCGGATGCAGTCAAGTCGCAAGTTCCGGCCATCACCATGCCCACGCCCGAGCCCCACGACCATGACGGCGACGAACCTGTGGAAGAAGAGTCCATGACGGGAGGCGACAGCGAGTACTCTTTCGATTTCCCAACAAGCGAGGACAACGGTGATGAACATGCAGCATCACCCGGAATCGACTACATCCCGCCGCCGCCAGCCACGACTCCGCCGCCATCTCCACCACGGCGTGAGCAGCCGGCCGCCGAATTGAGTCTCCCGCCGAGCCCGTTGCCCGAGTCGATTTCGCCCGTCGCCGACCTGCTCCCGTTCCCGCGCGTTGGGCCCGTGCGCAGTACAAGTTTGTCGGCGCTGGTCGTGGAAAGCGGCGAGAGCCGCGGGCACAGTCCGTTCAGTCTGGGACTGTCGCCCGTCGTGACGGCGACGGACGGGGTGTCACCACCGCCGGGCGCGTTTGAGTCGAGGCTGGATGTGGAGACCCCGCCTGCTCCGGCGCCATTAGCGGGTGGGCCGGCCGGCGGGTACCTGCAGCTATACGCATCGCCCTCCACCGCGCCGTTGCACGCCACATCCCCTCCACCAGCAATCATCACCTCGCTCTCGCCAAACCGCGCGATCCCGGCCGTCGACTCGGCCGAGCCGACGACTCCCCGCGGTGGAGACCTCGCTCCCACTTCCCCCAACCTCTCGCGGTCACCCTCGCCCGCATCCCTGTCCAAGCTGCGGTACGACATCGAAGAGGTCAACGCGCGGCTCGACGCCGAGCGCGCCAAGAGCAAGCGGCAAGCCGAGGACTTGGACCGCGCGTACGCGCGACTGCGGGACAAGAACGCGCAGTGCGGCGAGCTCGAGACCAAAGTGGAGCGGCTGCGCAGCGACTTGGAGCACCAGGCGCGGCGGCACGCGCAGGCGATTGCCGACTTCGAGTCGCAGTTGGCGGATGCGGTCAGCGCGCGGAAGCGCGTCGAGGCGGACCGCGACCGCGCGCTGGCCGACGCGCGCGCGGAGACGGAGGCTGTACGTGAAGCACTGCGGCAGGCGAATGCGCGGCTTGCGGCTGCGGGTACCGCTGCGGACGCGAGGGCGGTGTCGCCCGCGCCGGGTGCGGCGGAAGAGCAGGCCGCCGCGACGGCGCTGGACGTGGTCCTGCTCACGCAAAAGCTCGACAGCGCCGCGACGCACGCGGGCGCACTGCGCAAGCAGCTCGAGCTCGTGCAGGCGCAAGCGGCGGCACGCACAGCCGACATCGAGTCGGAGGCGATGGGTGCCAAGCGCGAGCTCGAGCACGCGCAGTTCCAAGTCAAGGCGCTGACTGCGCAGGTCGCGACGGCGCGCGACCAGGAACGCGAATGGCGCGACCGCGCGCGGAGTGCTGAGACCGACACCAAGGGCGCGCGCGAGGCCGTGAAAGTCGCGGAAAAGGTCGCGGCGGACCGCGCCGATGCGGTTGCGCGCGCGACAGCCGAATTGGATCGGGTGACCGCGG
>GG745338.1:1228907-1242577 GCA_000151295.1 Allomyces macrogynus ATCC 38327 | reverse complement strand
CTCGTTTTACAAGGCATTGGCTACTGGGCGCCAAAGTAAGCTCCACAATCAATCCTGACATGTGCTTAAGACCTAACCATTGGTCGCATGAAAGTAGACCACTATGAAGAGTTACCATGTACTTGCGCTTTCCAGTCCTGTACTGAAGAAATCCATAACCTTGGTTTGTCGATAGAATACTCTCCTTCATGTATTTGGGAACCGTGCAGTCACTCAATACCCTGTGGAGCGCGTTGTAAGAATTCACGTCTTCGACCAACTGGTCAGCACTGGTTAGGACACGTAAACGCTGAATAATGCAAGAAATGTCTTCAGTGAAATAGGCGTCGGGCGTTGAAGGCGTTTGATCAACAGTGGCACCTGTAGCCGTATTGTAAACATCAGCATAGAATGAAAAACGTACACCAGCGTGTGTATCAATCCACTTGTTCACGGCTGGCAAACGAAAGCGCACCACAGATTGGAACCCAGCTTGATCACCAAAACTTGAACCCTGTTCTACAGGAAATTTAGTGGTAACTCGGTCAGCCACTGGCGCTTGCCGAGGGCGTTGGAACGAAAGTTCTTTTCCCACGGCAACGGGAAGCATAGCGCCAAAATTCGTTAGAGAAGACGTCATGTTTTAATGTATGACAAATGAAAAAAATTACTCATTTACCGTGTTGCGATCTTTCAGTAAGAATTCTTTGAAGTTCTCAATGTAACGGAACTTTGGTGAATTCTGCATGTTGATGCATAATGTAGCAAATGGAGTTTCAAAAATGTTAGCAACTATCGATAAAAATTCTTCATATGTAAAACTGCCTCCAGCTTCATCGTAAATTCGTCGTAGTTCAGCCTTATTGTACGTTTCAAAGATGATATAATAAGAAGCATTGTTACGACATAAAGGACTTAAAGCCTTGAACACCTGAACACAGAAGATGATACTGACTTTGATATGTCGAGAGATGGCAATGAACCTATCGAGAAGTCGTGACTTGGCGAATTTAGTGCCAGCGAGATCATCCATGATAATCAAAACGTGATCAATGTCTTTCGAGTATTTGGTGTAGTCACGTTTCTGTGGGTCTTGATTATCCCAAATGCTTTTCAAAGCTGTAGGCATTTCTTCAAGATCATCGATAAAATGATGATCTTTGAGACACAAGTCGTCAGGAGTTTGCACAACACCTTTCTCTGGCTTTCGATACTTCAAAATAGGAGTCTCTCTCAAAATCTGCCATTTTGGATCCATAGTGGCTGTAGGACAGAAGACGTAAATTTCACTAAATACATGTCTCCAGCAATGTATGGAAGTAATCATATTCAACATGCACGTTGTTTTCCCTGATCCTTTAGGCGAGACGAGAATACAGGTTGCTGGCGCTACTGGAATTAGGTGAGGACCTTTCTTACCTCGTTGATTATCGAGTGGACGAACCTCAAAGCTCATTTTATGGTTATACAATATTTTTAACCAAAATTACCTTGGATACCCGAAGTGGACAACGTGCTAATGACGTTGCCAGTAGGTTTGACAACGGTTTCCACATCTTGAGCAGTTGGACGTTGTGGCTGGAATCGTTGAGCTTTCGTAAGATAACGTGGATTCGTGGGCCAACTCACAGGCACAGCTACTCGGCGCATGTCGAGATTTTGACGAGGTTGCATCGATTGCATAAACATCTTGAGTTGATCTTGGATGCCTTTTTGAACGTGACGTTCATCATGAGGGTCAATACCATATGCTCGTAAGCGAGCTGGATCATTTGCAAATTCTCGCAGACTTTGTTCGATAGGTCGAAGCCGAGCGTCCAGACCCTGCATTACTTGTTGTGGGACACCACCGATTTGAGAACCAAGTTGTTGCATACTACCAGTTACACCGCCAACTTGATTACTAACGTGTTCAATCATCCTCGGAAGTTCTTTGACATTACTAGCTACCATCTGTACGTTACTGGACACCTCACCAACATCTTGACGTATTGAGTGCATACCTTGTGAAGTGAAATCTCCCAATGCTTGCAATCCACTCTGAAGTTGCGTTTGTGAAGCCAGTGCTTGCTGTTGAGCTTCAATTCGAGCAACTTCCAATTGTCGCTCTATGTATTGAAAAGCATTTCGTTGGGTATTATGTTCTGCTGTACCTTCACCATAGAATCGCTCCAAAGCGTCTCTGAACCGATTTTCAAATTCTGCAGTTTGACCAAAGATATCACGCATACCATTGTAAAGGTATTCCAGCGCTTGCAAAAGTGTAGAGTCGTTATGGTTATTGCCCATCATTTGAATGATCTGGTTCATCGTCCCGTTATTTTGGATGAACTGCTGGAATTGTGCAGGAGCCTGTTGTTGGAATAGATGTTCATGTTGTTGTATTCCATCATTCCAATGACTTGGGATGACTGCCTGTTCCAATGGAGCAGGAGCCACACCATAAGTACTTGCTTGAGTAGAACTTGAAATTAAAGCCGACATTGAGGGTGCCTCCGCTTGTGCCACTGGCGGGCGATACTTTTCCATTGCGGTACCCATTGGTGAAGCGTGCAAGTTAGGGTAAAGACTTCCAGGTGGAGGTTGTTGAGTACCTGAAGAACTGGCTACAGCAGTATCGATAACTTCTTCGACGACATCATCGTTTTGAGTCACACCTTGCTCATTGGGGGCTTGAGGCAAACCTTGCTCATTGGGATTACCACGTTCAGTCCTATCAAGGAATTCCTCAAAACTATCATTTGGGTGCAACATCATTATGGATTTTTTGATTTGTTCGAGCGCGCCTTTCATTCCATAATGATTTCCATGCAATGTTACCTTGTTCGTGTAAGGATTAAAGGTGAGATCATTTGGAAAAAGTCGAGCAAACCGTTCGATTAATTGGCGTTCGCGACTTGCACCTTGTGGTCTTGCCATTATTTGGTAATACGCAAGAATTTTTTTTATAAATTCAGTAGCCTCCAGCGATTTTTCGTAATAACTCGTCGTCACGCTTCTTCTCATTCTGTTTTATTTTGATACGCATTCGGCTCCTAATTGCATCCGCTCTTAAACGATCATTTGTCGACGGGATTAATCTATACCGCTTGCTTTTATCACGGATCTTTTCGATGCGACTGGTAAGAAGTAAACGTTTTTCCTTATCTGACAAACCATCGAAGAATGGTCCCAAATTCAAAAGCTTCTTGATTTCGGTCCAGTCTTCGATCTCCTCAAGTCCTCCTTCATCAATCATCTTGATGACTCTGTTGAACGTCTCCATTTTTATCGATAGCTATGATAAAGAATGAACGTTTTTGGTTATCTCGATTCTGGAACTGGAGGGCAGTTAGATCAAGACACGATTGATTCTATCGTTAATCAACTTTCACTACAATCCTTAAACATTACTTCAGTACCAACGGAACCTACACAAGCTGTTACAAAGGCTTACGTCGATAACGCCATATCGTCTGCTGTATTAGGTGAAGCTTCCCAACTAACGGCTGGTGCAGGACTATCGATTAGCAGCAATACAGTTAACTTGCTTTACGACAATACTACAATCGGACTTGATGGTAGTTCAAAGTTACAACTGAAAAATAATTCTATCGATAGTTCGAAGCTGGCAAACTCTGTGATCTCTTTCAGCAATACTACAAACTCAACGTCCTACACAGATGGAAGCGTTTTACTCGCTGGAGGACTTGGGGTTTCGAAAGCAATCAACTCAAATGACTACATTCGATCCAATGCGGGTTTCACCTGCACTCGCAACGGCGCCAATTTTTTTAGTCATTTTCGGGCTTTTCCATCGGCGGATGGTCAAGAGACGGGGATCGTCATGTGGAACAAAGCAAATCAGAGCACGTCCAATAACGGTGATTGTTTTGTAATAGGGCATAACAGTCTTGGAGCAGGCGCTGGAGTATTGGGTATGGGTACATCTGGCAGTTCTGGGCTTGTGTTCACAATTAGCGGAACAAAAATAGCAAAGTTTACTCAAAGTACAGACACTACTATCAATGACCTAAATACAGGTGCATTACAGGTAGCCGGTGGATTATCGGTAGCTAAACGTATTCAAGCTGGAACGGACATTATTGCTCTTGGCTCACTCCAGGGAAATCCAACAACAGGACTATCTATACCTTCAGCAACTTCGATAACTAATACAACAGCATCAACCTCGCCATCCACTGGCGCTTTACTTGTCGCTGGAGGAATTGGTGTCAGTGGTGCCTTGAACGTGAATGGTCAAGTCAAACTTTTATCGACACTTACTTCAACCAGTGTTTCCACAGGGTCATTGGTTGTAAACGGTGGAATTGGTGTAAGTGGTGATATTCGAATGGGTACTAATAGCGTTTATGGATCTGCTTTTGTTAGAGCAGATGGCAAATCGTATGCGTTGATGGATGATCTTCCTTCCTATTCTGCTGGCACCAATTTATCATTGAGTGGGTCGACTTTCGATGTTAGCACAATTCCAACGTTTAGTACGGTGACTGTATCAAATACGGCAAACTCAACTACAACCAGTAATGGCGCTTTGATTGTTGCTGGAGGAATTGGTGTCAGTGGAGATGTTCGAGTTGGTGGTACTGTATATGGTACTTTTGTTCGAAATGATGGACGCCAGTTTGCTACCCAAGACCAACTGGTCACGTATTCAGCTGGAACGAACATGACTTTGTCGAGTAACACTTTTTCAACAAGTGCAAACCCCAGTTTTACGTCGGCTACACTCACTGGGGCGACTGCAGGAACAAGTACTTCAGCTGGGACTTTGATGGTTCCTAATGGAGGTTTGGCTATTGGTGGGAATTCGTATCTTGGGGGTAATACACTGACTCTAAATAACTCGTCAGGAGTGCGCCAGAAGATGGGACATGGCTCAACAGTCGAGGTTTGGTATGGCGCCGTGAACAATGATGCCAGTGGCGACGTGCACCACTGGATTTCGTCGCATAACACCAGAATGATGGGATGGTACAAGTCGGATTATCGCGTAGAACTCGCAGATGCTGGTGGAAGTGCAACTTCTTATGTAAAAATAAGCCCCACCAAACAAGCTACCAGCACTACCACAGCATCACTTGTAGTCGCTGGTGGCGTAGGTATC
Organism: Allomyces macrogynus ATCC 38327; assembly: GCA_000151295.1. Classification (NCBI taxonomy): domain Eukaryota; kingdom Fungi; phylum Blastocladiomycota; class Blastocladiomycetes; order Blastocladiales; family Blastocladiaceae; genus Allomyces; species Allomyces macrogynus. The sequence continues at coordinate 1,237,491 of GG745338.1, read as the reverse complement.
GCAAAAGATGTTTACGTTGGTGGAAATATTACAATAAGTGGCACCCCAACAATAGGTACGAACGTAGCTACTGTGAATTACGTCCAGAGTCAATTATCAGCCAGTGCTTTCAATCCCGCTGGAACTACTTCGATAACTAATACGTCTGCATCGACAAGTACAAGTACAGGTGCTTTTACAGTGGCAGGTGGAGTCGGTATTGGTGGTTCGATCAACGTTGGGGGTACTGCAAACGTAATCAACTCAAAATTGACAGTGAACAACCCAAATTCTGATTCAAATTCTGTAGTTCTCATTACCGGTGCTGGAGGCAGTGCATCGAAAGCTACGTTGTCGCTTGGAACATGGTCTGGTCGAACAGGCGGTCCGAGTTGTCAAATACGTGCAGTGGATGACGGTGCTTCATCTGCGATATTAGAAATCTGCAATATTTCAGTCGGCAACGCGCCGGATATTATGATGGAATTCAAGAGCGGGGGTAGTACTGCAGAAATGGGTATTAAATGTTTCCGGACAGTATTTCCGGTCGTCGATAGTTCATATGATTTGGGCAAGAGTACGAAACGTTGGAATACAGTTTACGCTCTCAACACAGTCACTACGTCCGACAAACGGCAAAAGAAAGAGATCATACCTATCGATGACTCCAAAGCTGTATCATTGCTCAAAAACATAACTCCTGTTTCATTCAAATTCACCGATGAAAAAAACCCCAAGAATCGCTTTGGTGTGATCGCGCAGGACTTTGAGACGGCACTCAAGGACAGTGGGTTCGATCCAGCTGGGTTATCGATGCTTGTCAAACCAGACAGTGACAACCAAGGCATCTACGGTATTCAGTACGATCAGTTTGCTGCGCTGTTGTTGCAGATGTGCAAGAACTTGCTCAAACGTGTTGAAATGCTTGAGGGAGACAAAAACAAGTGATCAAGGCCATCGATGGTACAACACCAATCCTTTGCAATCGCACTTAAATAAGTGCAAAATTGATTGTATCTTTACTGGGTGTGTGGTCAGAATCGTTATTTTTTCTTCTTTTGTTTCGATAACTATGGAAGCAAGCATCAAGCAACAAAAGGCTCACTTTGTATTATGTGGTAGATGCAAAAAGATTGGCATGCCAGTGCCACCTCCCAGAAGAAAAGTTGAAACACCAGTAGTGAACGGTCCAGTCGCTCGTTTAACTCCATTAAATGCGGGAAACAAATACGTTTTCAAGTTTAGCGCATAAGTTTCTTTTGGTTCCACCACTTTTCAATCTGTTCGTTATAAATGTACGGCAATGTATTTGGTGCATTACGTCGAATTCTATCGACAAATTTTGCTAATGATATGTCAGGAGAAAAACTTCTCTTGAGATATTCTTGTTGCAGGAACCCCAATTCCTGATCTTGTGGACGAATGACTTTCGATAACTTCTTAGCCATGTTTATTTATAGTTTTATTATAAAGTACAGTCAAGACATCAATGATGTCTTCCGTCTTAAACGAAGAGACCGTCTTGGTTCCTGCTGATCTTGTTCCTCAAGCAAAGCCTGTTGTAGTGTCATACGACGTATGCCGCTTGTTTGACGTGCAGGCGCCTTATCTACTTTGTTTATCGGCTGTAGATCTGATCGGACATACAGACCTTTTTTGCCATTAACTTTATAAGTCTTTGCAGATATTCCCGTTGGACGTGTTACATGTGATATTCGATAAATCTCACTTGTGAAGCTTGGCTGGTTCTTCTTTTCCAGTGCAGATTTATATGGTATTCGCAAACGTACATCTTGTCCTACTTCTAATGATGCCTTGTTTTCATCTTTAGGCTTGTTTGGACCTTGACTTTTTGAAGCCCAACTATCGAAAAGTTCTTTGAACTGATCATCGCTCATACTCTCAAGCTCGTCTGGAGCTTTACCGGTTTTCCACTTGGGCAAGCTGTTGAGGGCATGTTCAACTTTAGGCAAATATTGCACCCAGTTTTTGTTGCCTTCTATCGACAACCAGTGGTTCAAAAAACGTCTGACTTCACCATTCGATCGTTCAACAATTGCTTGTGATGTGGGGACACCTGGTTTTCCTCGAACATGCTTGATGTTTGTTCCTGAAATAAGTGTGTTGAATTCAGTGCCATTGTCTGTCCATATCATGGTTGGTGTCAAGTCGTGGTCTTTCATGATTTCATCGAAAACTATCTTGCATTGAGATGCCTCCTTCTTTTTAAGTGGCTTTAAGTACACCTTTTTCGTTGCAATGTCCACCATGTTCAAGATGAACGTATAGTGATTGTATTTCTTTGACTGCATGTCAATCAGATCGATTTGAAACATCTTTTGAGGTTTCGATGAACGAATGCTTCGAATGTCACGTTTTGGACGTGCTTTGAAGTGTCTTTGATATACCTCTTGATCACGAAGCCATCGTTCTGCTTGAGCTCGATAAATATGTGGTATTGTATCAGGGATGTTACGCCGTACTGCTTCAAAAAACTTTAGGATGCCTACTCCCATGAAGCCATCTTCATAGTAGAGTTTCTTTAAAAACTCCTCTTGAGATGAATTTATAGGCAGTTCGTGTGGATAAACGACATTCGATTTATTTGATTTCATTACTATAAACAATAATTTCAACGATACATACGTCTTACGATTTTACAACTCGACCGCAAAAAGCGTCTTACTTGTAAACTCAAAATTCAAACTAAGTGACTTAAGCTTGTCCTTCGTCGTGGAAAAAACATCGCATGACCCATCGCTATTAGGAAAAATCACAAAGCACCCATTACGTATGTTAGGTAATGGAAAACTGACATAGAATGGTTCAGTTTCATCGTCACTTGTTTCGATAGGTTGTGAGCTACTTGCTTGTGAAACTGAGTCAAAAAATTCATCGTCACTGGTTTCGATAGCTTGAGAAGACGAATCGAAAAATTCATCGTCACTTGTTTCGATAGCTGGTGATGAGCTACTTGCTTCAGCTCCTGTTGTCCCAAAGTGCTCATTTCCTACATTCGATGTCACATAATGACGGGCTTCAGTCATTGCACTATGGTTGCGCATATGAGCATTCTCTACATATTCCCCCAAGCTTTCGGAATTAGTGGCATTGTGAATGGCATACATTTTGCGAATCGTGTTGATGGTAATCCTTGTTGCTTCGCTTCCCAATCGTTCTGTAGTTCTACCCAGCGAACGTCCGAAGCTATTACGGCGAGTCTTATCATTGTCCGCCGTTTGATTAAAAACAAAGCGGTTTCCATCCTGCTCCTGTTTGGTGACGAACTTAAGTAACAGTTCATAAATCTTTGGAGGAACCGGATGTTTTGACTGCCCATACTGTTCTTGTTTGATGGGCTTTGTCATCGAATAAATCACAGGTTCACTTCTGCTCAAGTAAGGGTATTTTTCATCCTCTGGCGCACTTACAAGTAATCCAGCATCAGTTCGTTGACCCATGACTGCTGTGACACATACTGCTAAAAAGAGATGAGGCTTAAACTTCTTGCCTTCCATCTTCCATCCATTTGCAGGTAGCTCAACTGCCAGTCGTTCCAAGTCTGCAAGACATTGTTCCAATGGCATTGGTACGTTTGCTACAACATTACGTTGAGCTGTTTCGAGCCCCATATAGTTGTTTCGAAGGTTCTTGTACTGTTCAACAACAAAGTCTTTTTGCTCTGACCAGTTGTTTGCTTCAGAAAAGTACTTGACGATTTCGTACATATACTTGTAGACGTCTTGCTTGGCAACGTTTTTTGCCTGTTCCATAACTTCTTTGACACGATCCATATCATCAATTCGAATCGAACCATCTTGAAGCACCAGCCAATCATACACACGCCCGTATTTCTTAATAGTTTCTGTATATATCCCATAGCCTTTCTCCACCTTCGATTTGATAAGCGCTGGGAATGCTTGGACAAGGTTTGAAAAGGACATGCTTGTTGTTTTTACAGTATGGGGACAAAATATATTTATATGCTCGTGACAATCGATACTTTTGTCCAAACGCATTTAAACATTTCTTGACACCTATTAACACAGAGTAACTTATCAAAACAAAATGGGACGCCCTTCTTGGAGGAAAAAGCACATGGATGAAGTATTGTACTTTTGTCCAGCTTGTCAGTATGCGACATTAGAGGCAGCAGATATGAAAGGTCATGTGACAGAGATAAAAAAGCATAAACGTAAAGCACCAGAAGTAACTGACTACACTCAACTTCGCCTTCCTCAAATGATTCCAAAGGCTCAGTTACGAGCCCAGACAGCTTGTTAATTGTTGTTTCGACCCGTTTCATTCTGTTGCATTCATGTTTCGATGTTTCAAACGCATCCAAACATAAATTTTTTTATTCCGCCCCTATATAAACAAGAGCTTTCATTACATGGCAATAACAATGAGCCCAATGAAGACAAGTTACCTGACAGCCGATCTTATCAAGGGGGTGGAAAATAATTACAGAAACCCCGCGTGTGTTTATCAAGTTACAGAAAAAGTGTCAATAAAACGTGTTGTACAACTTTTACAAGTAAACAACTATGGTTGTCTTGACAAGGCTGGCAATCCAGATGCCCCATGCTGAAACGAAGTTAAGAAGTCAGCTCAAAGATTTGTTAAAGATTTTGAAATTATCGAAAATCAAAGGAGATGTCAAAATTCTCAAAGTAACTTTCAAGCCGTCGGAGAAGGATGACCCTGCAAATCAACAATGGCTTGGTCGTATTTGGGCGGATGGACCAAGTTTGCAAAAGTTTCCTCGTCGTATTCGCAATTTTTTGGCCATAGAAAATTATGTCGACGTTGACGCCGAGGCTTGCAACTTAAATGTTATGCAACAACTGGCATTATACTATCAGCTATCGAACCCCGTTTTGGACTCAATCGTTGCTGACCGCAAAGCTTTTCTTGATAAGCATAAGCTATCGAAAAGGGATTTCATCCGCATCACCAACGATCAAAACGGACATTATGAAGGCGAGGTGAAACAGTACCACGATTTTCTGTACAATACCCTTATCCCTCGCATTCATGCTGAAGGAGATTTCAAGGCTATTTGGAATGATGTACAAAAGCGGAGCAAATCATCTTCGTATAAAACCAATCCAAAAGGCAAGTTTTGGTGCAACCTGTATTTCGCTATCGAAAGCACGATCATTACGTCTTACCTTGCAATTGGTTTGATTAACAACTTTTTTATGTCAACTTTGATGCACGACGGCAACTATGTTGAAAAGAATGATCGACTGGAGGAATTCCTGAAATCTGAACAATTTCGTTCAGCATTGATTGAACGCTGTGGGTTCGATATCAAGTTTCGTATCAAACCAATGGATGAGGTATTCGATGTAACGACAGCATTGGCAGAGCAGTCGGAAGAAGAAGTTTTTGACTTCAACAAAATGGTTGATGATAAACTGAAGTATGCTGATGGATTTGATCTGGAATTCCCGTCGAAGATCAAGGAAAAGATAGACGACCCAACAATCAGTAACACAGATGATGGTTATGCTGCTTTGAGTCGTTATATTGGCGAGTTCATCCGAGCTGATATCAAAACAAACACTTTCATTCGACGTTTGTGTTATTCCGATCCTTGGGAGAGTCTGGTGGACAAGATCGACCTGATGTTCCCTGACAAAGAACTATATCGATACATTCCACGCGTAAAAAAACGGATCTTTGATTTTTCGAAACCTCAGTGGGGGAGAAAAAACAACATTGGTGTGTACCGTTATTTTAACTGCTTTTTAGGGTTCAAGGCCAAGCTATTGGATCGAATTATCGAAAGCCATGAAATTCAAGAATATTTGGATTACATCAAGAATGTCGTTTGCAAAGGGCGAGATAACCTCTATCGCTATGTACTACGTTGGTTTCAGCTTCTCATTACTGAATGTGGCCCAAACCGAACCGCTCTTATCTTAACCGGAGAGCAAGGTACTGGTAAGGGGTTTTTATTCGAAAGTTTTGCGACTTATATCATTGGGGATCACAATTACGTAGAAATCAATGATTTTCCGGCATTCGTTACCGGTCGTTTTAATAAGGAAATCGAAAACAAGATATTAGTGTTGCTTGACGAAATCCCAACTGAAAGCAGAACCGAGCTTCGGAAAGTTTTCGATAAGTTCAAAAACATGATAACCTCAAATCGCTCCTCTATTGAGGAAAAATATGTGCGAAAATACGAGACTGCAAACGTAAACACGTTTGGAGGATGCTCAAACAATGCGCACTGTGTCCCAATTGAAGAGCACGACCGTCGAATGGTGTATTCGCAGGTATCAAACATGCATTTAGCTGATCCAGAATACTTCAAGAACCTTGATGAATACGTCAAGATTCACGCTGATGAAATCTTTACTTACCTACATCAAGTTGACCTATCAGACGTTGATCTGAAAATCATCCCCAAAACCATCGAAAGGGAAATAATTTCAAAGTCAAGCTTGCAAAATCATGACATTTTTATTGACTTGATTCGTCAAAGCGGTAGTTTCCCTTCGCTTGACCGACCTCGAAACGAAGTCGTATTTGATCAAGACCCTCCTCTTAAATCAATCCAGTCTAGTCAACTCTACGACTTGTACAAGACTTGGTTATCGAAAAATTGTCCTCAAGCTGATCCTTGCACAATGACTCGGTTTAGTAATATTTTGTTGTTGTCGCGTAAAGGTTTTCGTAGTGATGACCCCCTTTGTGAAAAGGAAAAGGTAAAAGGAGTTATGATTTGGAAATTAACCCCAGATGTGGAGAGTGAAGAGGAGTGAGTAGAGGAGGGTTAAAAAAGGGGTGTTAAAAATATCGTGCGCGGTAAGGAACGTGGAGGGATGGGAGAGAGGAGGGTTAAAAAAAATACTTTTTATGAAAACGATTATAGTAAATGGATTGTATACATAGGAAAAAGTTTGGTTAAAATCCCATATAACTTTAAAATAAGTCTCCAAGTCTCCTAAGTCTCCATAAAGTGGTGTAATTGGTTACCGTGAGTGAAAGTAGAGTAAAGAGGGTCGAAGGAGGATTGTGGAGAGTTGAAAGCATCGATAAAAGGATCGATTGCGGTAAAGCATATAAAAGGAGAGTACGCCCGCCAGAAGTGAAGGATGTCTTGGGCGAACGCACTACGAGAGGCGAAGTAGTCCTTGACCCGAACCACGGTGTAGTATCGTTCATATACTGGACGATACTGCACCTCACCGCGGGGGTCGTTCGTTTTATCGAAAAAGAAAGGAGAATGTAGAAAACGATCGATAAATGGCAGGGATTTGCAAAAAAAGTCAAGGGGTAGGCAAGGCTCACGTGTGAGTGGCTTAGGGCGATCGAATTATCGAAACAAAGATCGATCGGGGTAAGGCATAGATATAAAAGAGCAAGACGCCCGTGAGGAAAAGGCAAGTCCCCACGGACGTACAGCCTTGGCTAAATGGTATGGCGGACAGCTGTGTGATGTCCCGCATACGGGGTATTATGATAGCTATATTATGTCCCACCATACTGGGTATTATGACAAGTTATATTATGTCCCACCATACTGGGTATTATGACAAGTTATATTATGTCCCACCATACTGGGTATTATAATTATGGCATACGGAGTATGGGGACAGTGTCCTATACCGTAGGTATAGGACAGATGCACCAGTACTTGCTGTGGTTGAGAATGAAGTGCAGGTCATAGTAGAGGTGGAATGGTGCCAAGTAGCCTGCCTGGCACAGGACCAAGACAATGACACTGAGCATGACCCAGGTGTGTGTCATGGGTGGGATCTCGAGGTAGTTGGCCTCAAGCCAGTCCATCAGTGTAGGAATGGTGGAGGTGACTCAGGTGCAGTGTGCTGCCATGGCTGCACACAAGCAGCTTGCTTTTCAAAATGAATGGGGCGTCAGCGCGTCAATGACGCCATGGTTGTGGATGCAGATTGATTGCATTGGCTAGTCGTGGATTGTTGCAGACCAAGATTGGAAGCGCATGTCATCAAAGCAGCAGTGCAACACATTGGTGGAGTTGCTGAACACATCCTCATGGCAGCTGTCATTGATGCCATTGCTGTGCTGCTGGTACTGCTGGTACTGCCGGTGTTGGCGTTGTTGCGACCGTTGCTGTGATCTTTGTCGCGTGGTACTTGTCGTTGAGGTAAGCGTGGGCAGCCAAACCCACGGGCAGAGGGATGGAGTAAGATGGCAGGACCCCCATGGTAACAACCGACGCGTAAGCGATGGATGTGGCAGGACAGTGACGTGGCGTGCATTCGCTCCATGCCCCTGTAGCGCGGGACTCGGGCAGTGCGCCGCGATGGTGGCGCGTGCGGCTGGAGGTGCTGTCCGAGCGGTCGCGGCCGGGCGTTGCTGCGCCCACGCGGCGGCCGCGTGCGCAACGCAGATGAACAGAGGGCGGGCCGCGGCCTCTCGCGCCCGGCTTCCACTGGCTTCCGCTCCCGCTCCCATCGCCGCGCGCGCCCGGCCCGCTTCCAGCGCTTCCAGCGCGCACTCGCGCTCCACGTTCCGGCCGCCGCCAACGAACCGCAAAGACGGAAAAGATCGCCGACGCGTTGCGCGTGTGCGAGCTTTAATCGTTCAGAATTCTAGAACTTCTGCG
>GG745338.1:1167828-1199625 GCA_000151295.1 Allomyces macrogynus ATCC 38327 | reverse complement strand
GGCGGTCGTTTGCGCCGCGGCGTCACGCGCGGAGCCGCCGGAGCCGGTCGGCGACGACTGGGCGGTCGTGGGCGAGTGGGATCTGGTCCGGTTGACCAAGAACATGCAGGCGGTCCACGTGCCGCCGGCCGAGACGCTTGCCGAGTACGGCGCGGTTGCGACCTACGGCAAGCAGTTTGACCGCGTGTCGACCAAGAACGCGGTCCCGCTTGCGCCGTCGAATGCGCCCAAGTTTGCGAATGTGACGACGATGGCCGACCCGGTGATTCACGAGCTCGCGCAGCAGCAGGAGGCGAATGTGCCGGACCCGGAGGACGAGGACGACGAGCCTGTCGTGACCGTCTACGCGACGGACGCGATCCTGGCGCAGATCATGGCGGCGCCGCGGTCCGTCTACTCGTGGGACGTGATTGTCACGCGCGTGGGCGACAATGCCGTCTACCTCGACTCGCGGCCCAACACGATCGAGCTGCAGTCGGTCAACGAGAACGCGCACGAGCCGCCGACCGACGACAAGGAGGCGACCAACTCGGCGGCCAACTTGGCCGTCGAGGCGACCGCCATCAACGCGCACTATGCGCAGCACGTTGTCGACGCCAAGAAAAAGGTCACCTACGGCGACCGCGCGCCGCAGTTTGCCGGTCTGTCTGACAGCGAAGTCCCGTCGGCGGCCTTTGTCTACCGCAAGTTCATTCTCGGCGACGCGCTCGAGCTCGTGGTCCGCACGGAACTCGACGCCGTGACCGACGTCGCCGGCACGAAGAAGACCATGGCGCTGCGCGCGCTCAACCAGGTGCCCGGGCTCAACTCGGGCGCCGGCGCGCTCGACTGGCGCAAGGCGCTCGACGCGCAGCGCGGTGCCGTCGTGGCCACGGAAGTGCGCAACAACGCCAACAAGGTCGCGCGGTGGACGCTGCAGGCGCTGCTCGCTGATGCGGATGTGCTCAAGATTGGGTACGTGACGCGTGCCGCCGCGCGCGACCCGTCCAAGCACGTGCTCATGGGCGCGTCGATGTACGCGCCCGCCGAGTTTGCGGCGCAGTTGTCGCTCCAGCTCGAGAACGCGTGGGGGATCGTCGAGACGGTCGTGCAGGCCGCCGTCAAGCAGCCCGAGGGCAAGTACTTGCTCATGAAGGACCCCAACAAGTCGGCGCTCAAGCTGTTTGCGCTGCCCGAGGCTGTTGCTGGCGAGTTTGCGTGCGGGCCCAACGACCCGTTTGCCCCGCTCGACGAGTAGATGCAGTCCCGCAGTGACGGTCGCATTTTGGTTTTGTTTGGCGTCGACAGGATGTGCGCTTTGGGAAGAATACATCGATGTGGCGCCTTGACCTTTTTTGTTGAGCCGTGTTTCTCGCGAGTACCAGAACAATTTTACGGCCCAGTTTAGGATACGGTCAGCCCCATATGCTCCCTCGGCAACCCACCCCGACCATCTCGCCCTTGGCTCGCCTCTCATGCCCTCGGGATCACTGTCAACGGGGAAGTTGTTTGGTGCCGCGCCGGAGCAACAATTTCGTCTACCGGAACGAGTGTGATTGGACAGAGCAAACGCTTGCATTTGATCGCAAGATATTTCCACCACAACAGCGCGTCTAGCGAGCGACCTCCTTCCGCAAAGTGCATATTCACAGCCTACAAACCTTCTCCACCCAGTCCTAACGAGCAAGCGAGCGCGCCCCTCGCGCGCCGTCGCTCAATACATGATACTCGCCGTGGCCACATCGGCCCACTCCCGGTTCACGTCGCGAATCTCCCTATAAATCCTGCCATACACCGAGTCGCGCGGGAACTCGCGCAGCAAGTTCGACCGGAACGGGTTCAGTGTCGGCGCGTCAAACGAGTACCGAAAGCACGCCGACCGCACGAGGTCCGCCACGTTCCTCGCATTCTCGTCCCCCACCCAGATCGGGAACCGCAGCCCCTTGGTGAGCTCGTGCACTGAATAATGGTCGACGGCGTGCGCGACCGAATGCAGGAACAGGTACTCGGCATGCACTGCGTCCAACCCGAGCGGACGCGTGTGCTTGATCGTCGCGTTCCGCGCGACCCACAGGAACCGCGCGAACGGGAGCCGGTCCTTGAACAGGAACACGCCGGCGTGCGTGAAGTCGGCCCAGTTCAACGATTCGGCGACCAGAGACTCGCGCGTGACCGGGTTGAAGTTGGACCACCCGGACTTGGGACCAGCGACTGGACTCCAGCTACTGTGCAGGAGCACGTCGTGCAGCGCGCGCGTGATTTCGAGCGACGGGTACAGCGCCGTGATCTGGTCGGTCTCGATCTTGCGCATGATGGTGCCGGCGACGGCGTGCATCTTGGTGTGCATCGACGCGACGCAGTAGGTGTGCAGCGCCGCGAGCATCTGCGTCGGGTTGGTCGTGCGCGACCCGTTGATGGTAAATTCGAGAATCGACCCGGCGGTCACGTCGAGGAACCCGGTCCGTGGGTCGACGGTCGTTGGGAGCACGATGCGCGCCGAGAAGGACGCGAGCGACTGCGTGCACGCGCCGTGCACCATGCGCACCTGGCAGTGGGTGACGGCGATCAGGTACTCGCCGTCGCGCATGCCCTTGCGCACGAGCATGAGCATGCTCGACTCGAAAATGAACCGCAGGACGTCGGCTTCGGTCGGGTCGCGGTGCGTGAAGAGCGTGCCGAGCACGGCGAGAAGCATCCGGATCGGCCACAGCAGCGTGTACATAGTCGTCTGCCAGAGGAGGAACGTGACGCGGTCGGCCGCGCGCTGCCGGACGCGATCGGGCGCGCCATTGTAGTCGATGTGGTGAGCGTGCGTGGAGGGTGGTGTCCGGAGCTTGGCGTCGAGTGCGTCGGGGGCAGACGGCTTCTTAATCGGGCCGTTGGCGATGGCGGCGACGGTGGCGGGTCGGGGCGGGACGGCGGTGGGCATTGTGGGTTGATCTCGTTGGCGAAAGTGTGGGCAGTCGCATGAGTATGGTCCGCAGAGTTCGCCCGAAGCGACAGGGCCGGGAGAATGAGGGCAAGCGGCCAACGCCCACGAAGGATGGTAAGGAAAGATGCATTGGGCTTTGGCGAGGAATTATCAGGATGGATAATATGTCCTGGCGAGGCGGGCTCGAGGCCAGTCGGAACTCGCGTCTCGCAGCACTTCCAGTGACAAGGGTGATTCACACGTGTTCAAACAGTCTCCCAGGTACAGCCTCGATTTGGTCAGGTTGGTCTGCAGGCGATTCTTCAAGTTTACGAGCGAGCAACCTGCAAGCGGCTGTGTGTCGCCTTTGATCGCAGCAAAAGCTCAAGAGAAAGGGTTTGTCATTGGGCGTCGGATTAGACGTCCCACACGACCCTATCGACGTCACATGCACCTGCGGCGTTGTTCTGGCGGTCTTGGATCGCCACGGTGATGTCGCAAGGCGAGGCCACGCGGATTTGGAACACAGAACAACAGTACAAGCTCTCGGCCAAATGTCTGTTAATGAGGATCACAGTGGGCACAATCCTTGACGCCGCCTTGGCGATGTTCGCGCATCGAATCCGACCTCCTGAAGCCGCCCGAACCTGCCTGAGGTCAGCAAAAAATGAGCAAGAATTGTGGTCAACATTGACGGCAGTCGGCCGGGCCGTGCCAAATTGCAGGTTGGCGTACCTGCCTCTCTGGAACTCTCAGGCGCTTAGCAGCCGGTATTGCTGGTTTTTGCTCAGATTTGCTAGTCGCGGCGTACCAATTTTCAAGAATTTTCCAAGGGAGTTCACGAAGCACTTCTCGACAATCCTAGATTCGAAGAGGGCTGGGATTTGGTTGCGTGTTGCACGACTTTTGCAAGCTTTGTGCATGTGTGCATGGCGAGCGACGAGACTTGTGCACAAAACGTCTTGCTTTTCCGGGAGCTCATCCAGCACCCGATGACTTTCGTTGCCACTTTTGTTTTTGGGCCATGCATTTTTCTCGGAGCCCTCCAAAATCCACTCCTCCATCAAAGTGCCAGCCTTGCTGCAGGTCGGTCTTTGTCGCTTCTCTCGTCCTCCACCTCCTTGCTGTCGCCGTTTTCTCCTTGTGCGGGGTTGCTAAAAGCGCCAGACTGCCCGCAACGCGCCGGCCGGGCTGGATCCCGCCGCCTCTGCGCACTCGTTCCCGCTCGCATTACCACGACCAGCAACCGCGCGTGTATCAACCCACCATCAGCGACGAGCCCAGCCCAGGCGTGCGGTCCAACACGTTTACTTGATCGCGCAAGTGCTGGTCGCCAACGAGCTCGATCAACGTCCAGAAAACCTTGCCGTCGCCACCGCCACGCTCGTGTGACGCTGTCGCACGACCTGATCCGCACGCAGCATACCCGCCACCGCCGCCAGCACGCCCAAACCTGTCGTCATGTCCTCACTGTCGGGTTCGTCGAATTATCCACCCGGATTCCGGCCCGGCGCGCGGCGCCCGTCCGCGACCGAGCTCGCGCAGTACCCCGGCAAGCCGGCGTCGCCGCCCAAGTCGGCGCTGCCCGCGACACCCCGCGTGCGGCTCCCGACCACGGGCGCGACGCAAGTCTACGTTGCGCCTGATGCGCTGCAGCGCGCCGTGTCGGCGTCGGATCGCCAGCGACGCGACCCGCTTGAGGGTAGCGTTCTGTCGGCCACATCGTACGCTGCGTCCGGGATCAGCTCGGCTGCGCTTGCTGCGATGCAGGCCGGTGCCGCGGTCGCCAATCGGCCGTCGCCGCCGCCGCCGCGCAGCGCCACGAGCAGTCTGGCCACGGCGCCCGCGGCCAAGGCGCAGGCCGCTGAGGAGCTGTGGCGAACCACGACTGGGTCACGCGGCGGAAGTAGCACCGTCGCGGGTAGTACAACGGGGAGCGCCACGCACCAGCAGCAGCACCAGCAGGCTGGCGCCGGTGAACCGTGGAACCAGCCGGTGCAGTGGAACTACCCTGATGGGCACCAGTCGATTGCGCGCGGACCAGCGCCACCGCGCGTCAACTCGAGCCGTGCCGAGCCCATGCCGCCGACCCGCACCTACGCGGGCCCCAACAGCGCGGCGTCACCGTACGACGCGCAGCAGCAGCAACAGCAGCAGCAGCAACCCTACCAGCCGTCGTACCCGACGAAGCAGCAGCTGGCGCAGCCGCACCTGCAGACCCAGGACAGCAAGTACTGGCCATCGTCGCCGCAGAGCCCTTACCCGTCGTCGCCCAACAACGGGTACCCGCTCGCGTCGCCGCAGAGTCCGTACCCGTCGACGCCGCAGAGCCCCTACCCGCCATCGGCCGCAGGCGGCGATGCCTACTACCAGGCGCCGCCACCACCGGGTCGCAGCGGACCCGTCGTGCACAACCTCGACGAAACGGGCCGCGTCGAGACCTATGACCTGTCGTATGACATTTACCAGAGCTACACGCGGCCGCACGAGGAGAAGATGCGCCCGCTCGGCAGCCAAAATATTGATCCGGCGACGCTCGCGCAGCTGACCACCTCGGGCAACACCGAGTCGAATCCGCGCACGGGCTACGTGGTCGACGAGGACTTTGACCGTATGGTCCAGGAGATTGTGCCGGTCACGGACCACCCGGAGACGCCGTCGCTCACGATTCGCGTGTGGATTCTCGGCACCTTCTTTTGCGTGATTCTTGCTTTCGCGAACCAGGTGTTCAGTTTCCGCACCAACTGTATGCGCACATGTACTTGAGAATCGGCTCGGCAACGTATGACTGACGCGCACCCCGCCGCCGTCCAGACTTTTCCGTCACCAACTACGTTGCAATTTTGCTCGCGTTCCCGCTCGGCAAGGCCATGGCGAAGTGGATGCCGCGGTACCAATGGCGCGCGTTTGGGTTTGTCATGATCGACACGAACCCGGGGCCCTTTACGGTCAAGGAGCACGTCCTCATTGGCATTTTCGGTCCGTCCTCTGCACCCGCCGACACAACCCGACCCGCGCACTTGACTGACGCTTCAATTCTTACAGGATCGACCGGCGCGGCCGGTGTATACGGCACCGAAAATTTGATTACGGTAAAGAATTTTTCTTCACGCTTTCCTCGCACTCTCCTCGCGTTCACGTTCCCATTCTGATCCCAACTGATTCTTACAACGCTACCACAGCAAAAAGTGTTCTACGGCACGGAAATCGGCCACCTGTCGAGCATCCTCTTCCTGCTCTCGACGTCACTGATCGGGTTCGGGGTTGCCGGCACGATGCGCCGTCTCGTCATTCGGCCGCGGCAAATGCTCTGGCCGTCGGTCCTGCCGCTCGTCTCGCTCTACTCGGCGTTCTTCAGTCTGTCCGTCAAAGCGGTCCAGTCTTCCAACAATGCGAGCGACGCGGCGAGCAGCACGGGTTACCCGAGCACTGGCCGCCCGACCAAGCCGAAACAGCACATGAGCCGGATTCTCGTGTTTGCGATTGGTGCGCTGGGCATGGGCGTTTGGCAACTCGTCGGACCCGGGTTTCTCGCACCGATGCTCGGCTATCTGCCGCTGCTCTGCTGGTTCGCGCCCAAATCGAACAACCTGCTGCAGCTGTGGGGGTCGCCCAACGGTGGCGCCGGCATCTTGTCGCTGACGCTCGACTGGACGGTCGTTTCGTCGAATTTGCCCATGTCGATTCCGCTGTGGTCGACGGTACGACCTTTCTTGCTCGTCCGCATTAGATCTCATCCCTCCCTCCTCACCTTCACACTCGCTCGTAGGTCAACATATTTGTCGGCAACTTGCTCACGATGTGGATTCTTGCCCCGATCTCGGACACGCAAGGGTGGTGGGGAATCACCAACTTGCCGATCAATACGGCCTCGCTCCAGACCGCCAAGGGCAAGGTGAACGCGTCCGAGCTCGTCACCAACAACCAGCTCGACTTGGCCAAGTACAAGGAAAAGGGTCAACTCTTCCTCAGCCCGACGTTCGCGTGGTCGTATATGGGCAGCATGGCCACGTTCACGTCGGCCATCTCGCACACGATCGTGTGGTACGGCAAGGACACGGTGCGCCGCATTCGCGACTGGCGCAACGACCGCGACTCGGACAACGACATTCATTGCCAGCTCATTGATGTGTACCCGGAGGTGCGTCTCCTCTAATACTTTCACAATGCGCCCGCTCTACATGATGCTTGAGCTTACCCTCCACGTTTCGTCTTGACTTGCGTAGGTGCCCATGTTGGTTTACGTCGGCATTTTCGTCGGCATGGCCGTGGTCGTAGCGCTCGTGTGCCAGTTTACGGCCATTGAAATGCCGTTATGGGCGACGGCTTTGTCGCTTGCCGTGGCCGTGCTGGGCACGCCCGCTATTGCTGTTGTCATGGCGACCACGGGTTCGATGCTCTACCTCAACGTCGTTTCCGAGTTTATTATCGGCCTGATTCTGGTACGATTCCGTTTGTTTGAAGCACCCATTTTCCGTTTCCTCAACCCCCTTGTGCTCACTCTCTTTATAGCCCGGCTCGCCCGTCGTCATGATGTCGTTCAAGACGCTCGTATGTTCTTCCGCTCACGTCCATTTATTGACGCGACTATTTCTGATCGCGGATGTACCCGTCGCAATCTAGGCCGTGACGGTCTCGCAACAAGCGCTCATTCTCCTGGGCGACCTCAAGCTCGGGCACTACCTCAAGATTCCGCCGCGCCACATTTGGTGGGCGCAGGTCGTCTCGCAGGTGCTCGCCGTGTTTTCGTCGTACGCATCGATGCTGTGGTGGCTCGGCCACCCGGAACACGAAGAGTGGATGAGGAAGCACTCGCACCAGGACAAGTTGCCGGGTATCGGCGCCGACTGGAATGGCAACAGCCATGCGATCTACTACACGGGTACGTGTCGAGCTGGCCTTTTCTGGTTCGAATCGATGTTACGAGCACACAAACTGACACGGTCACTTGCTTTTTGTTGGTAGCGAGTCTCGTGTGGGGTGCCATCGGCCCCATGCGGTTTTTCTTCGAGTCGAGCGTACGCGATCCCCTTCCTCTGCGCGAACCGCGGAGACCGACCATTTCGCTGACGTTTGCGCCCTCAATCCAATCCAGTACGCGCCGCTCATCTACGGCGGGTTCGCGCTTGGTCTCGTGGTCCCCGTCTTCTTCAAGCTGTGCCACAAGTTTTTTGGCGGCATCTTGCCGTTCCACTTGATCCAAGGGCCTCTCCTTTTTTCGCTGTCGTCGCCCGGCGGTAACCAGTCGTTCACGTTTACAAGCATGGTCGTGGCCCTCGTTTTCCAAGGGTGGCTGTACCGCACGCAGCCTGGGTGGTGGAAGCGGTGCGTTTTTCTCCCCCTCTCGCCATTTTGGAAGCGCGGCC
Source organism: Allomyces macrogynus ATCC 38327 (assembly GCA_000151295.1). Taxonomy (NCBI): domain Eukaryota; kingdom Fungi; phylum Blastocladiomycota; class Blastocladiomycetes; order Blastocladiales; family Blastocladiaceae; genus Allomyces; species Allomyces macrogynus. The sequence continues at coordinate 1,191,369 of GG745338.1, read as the reverse complement.
GACTCATTTTGCTGTTATTGTGTCCATTTAGCTACAACTACGTGCTCGCGTCGAGCTTTGACGTCGGGTCGGCGATCGTGTCGCTCCTCATCATTGGCGTCTTCGGGTCCTACAACGTGATGGCGCCAACGTGGTTCCTGAACCCGGGGACCGACGCGGACCTGGATACGTACGGACCGGCGGGCGATTGGTGCATTTACAAGCAGCCGGACCCGAATCTTGTCTCGAGTTAAGGGCCCTCGGGTGTTCCGTCATCATCACCGCCGACTCGTTTGGTGGAGTGCGCTCTACCTGCGTGCGCGCGTTGCCGCTGGTTTTGGGTCCCCGAACGCCGCTGTTTGTCGTTTGTTGTTTCTCGTTTCTCGTTTATGTCGCGCTTCGCTGTTCATGTTCGTTTCGTCATTATTTTTTGTGTCGTAGACGACGGCTGGAGAGAGCAACTTCCCCTCTCTTTTTTATCCGTTTTTGTGTCCCTGCGCCCGCGCCCACGCCCACTCTCCTCTCGATCCTCTCGCCCTCTCGCACCCCTCGTTCCCGATGGGATCCGCGACGCCTCGCTCCTCTCTCGTTCCATTTTGCCTGCGCGGTCACCAGGAATAGAAGTCCGTTTTCATTCACAATCGACCACTCATTCTTGGGGAGACATGCAACGAAATTGTCTTTATTCCCCCGACGAAATCGCACCTCTGCCCAAGGCGCGAAACAGTGTCTCACAGCGCAGTCGGTGCTCGCTCGATCAGCGTTGCTTCCTCGGTGCTGCTCTGAGAGAGCCTCAAGTTCGATCCCTGCGCACACCTCGTGCCTCAATCTTAGTGGAGATAATTTAAAACCTTGTGAGATTTGCGCCAAAATTGAAAAATCGCATTTTTTTGGGCGACACGAACGCCGCTGCTACCGCCTTATTCTTAGCTAGTGCAAAAATATTATCGTGCTCCACCTCCATAAATACCGCGGAAGCCCTATCCAATATGTGGAGATGAAAGAGTAGGCTTGTCGAGAACTGGACTGAAGGCAAGACTCGAACACTTGTCGCCTGCACATAGCCCTGCCCCACGAGCGGGAGGCAGCAGAGCACCGGCGGCCGGCAGGCCTGCGAGACGCTCCGGTTGTCACGCGACATCCACGCAGGCGAGCGGCATCGCGACGCTGCCTGTGCTGGGAGTCACACTGCGGCCTTCATCTTCTGCTGTGCCCGCCGCCGTCGCCGTGCTCGTCGTGCTCGTGCGCTGCACAGCCGTTCAGCACGCGCACTCGCGGCAACCATGGAACCAACACCGCCGCCGCCGCCCTCCCACGCTATCGCCACCGTGCCGCACGATATTGCGTCCGGCGCGGTCGCGCACGCATCACCCGCCAACGCAGGAGCACAGCCGGCCGCGCCCGCCAACGCATCCGCGCCGATAACCAACCTCCTCAATGTCACCAACGTGCGCGCGCTCGCGGATTTGCTCTTGGCCGGACCCGACCCAGCGCCGATGCCGGCGGCGGCCGCAGGGACAACGGGCATGGCCGCGTTCGTGACGAGCTTGGTCCGTCCCAACTCCGCGGTTCCAGCCCAACTTTTCGAGTCAGTTCCGTCGCTTATGATGCCGACAACGATGTAGACGTGGGCGCCGCCGGTCCCCGCCGTCCCGGGCCCCGCCGCCGCTCCCATCCTGCCCGCGCCGCGTCCAATCAGCGCTTCCGCGTCGACCATGACCGACGCTCCCCCTACTCGCTTGGACCGCGGGACCGACCCTCTCCCTCCACTCACGACCCGTACCGCGACGACCCAGACGGACCCTCTCCCGCCGTGTCCCGGGACGTGCCAACCCACGGTCGACGCGCGGTTGCACACGCAGCAGCTGACGAAAACGTTCAACGAGCAACGGCTCGCGCTGCGCAACCAGATCGCCGACCTCGAGGCGCGCCTCGCCGACGCCGAGCGGCGGTACGCTGACGAAATCAAGGCGCGGATGCTGGCGGTGCCGGACTCGGACGACGAGAATGGGATAGCGCCGGTCACTCAGAATGGGGTGCGGAAGCGTGCCGGGAAGAATGGGGTGGCCAAGGTCGGGTCCGGGTTCATGTCGGCCAAGCAGCTGAACCACGAGAATCTGGTGAGTGGGAACGGCGGGAAGGTGCTGGATGAGGGGAGGAGCGCGGCGAGTGGAAGTGGGGATCCGTGCATCAAGCCGGCGTACGTTGATTGACCTTCACAGATTGGAATCACGCGCACGCGGCCGATGTTTGGAGCGGAACTGATCGTGCATGGCGCGGTATAGCACGTACCACTTCGTCCCGACCCAGCGGGGCCGCGGCCCGGGATTGACGGCGCCGACCGGGTCGCGTTCCGCCGGGCCCGAAAAGCGCGGCAGTTTTGGGCTCGACGGTGGCGGGAACGGCAGGTCCGACAAGGACAAGAACGGCAAGGGTGACGGCGGCGTTTCGGCCTCAGCGGCGGCGCTCGCCGAGAAGATCAAGAACGTCGATGCGCGCATTATTGAAATGATTGAGAACGAGATTCTCGATAACCGGTCGGCCATGTAGGTCTCTCTGCTCTCGCATCTGGTCGTCTCGTGTGCGGTGGCTGACGTTGCGGAACGGAATGTAGTGCGTGGGACGACATTGCCGGGCTCGAGGCGGCCAAGCAGGCCATTCGCGAAATCGTGATTTGGCCGATGCAGCGGCCGGACTTGTTTGCTGCAAGCTCGCTGCGCCGGCCGTCCAAGGGCGTGCTCTTGTACGTGTTTGACGTGACCAGCTCTGGTCCAGGTCCTCACATTCTTCGCCTTCCTTGCACAGATTCGGCCCACCGGGCACGGGCAAGACCATGATCGCGCGGTGCATCGCGTCGCAAGTCGACGCGACCTTCTTCTCGATCTCGGCATCGTCGCTCACGTCCAAATGGGTCGGCGAAGGCGAGAAGATGGTGCGCGGCTTGTTTGCTGTGGCGCGCGCCAAGCAGCCGAGCGTCGTGTTCATTGACGAGGTGCGTTTGCGCCAACCGCTAGGGGGTGGAGAAGGCGACAATTCACGCCTTGCGAGTGTAGATTGATTCGCTCCTGACGAGCCGATCCGAGGGCGAGCAGGAGTCGTCGCGCCGGATCAAGACCGAGTTCCTGGTCCAGTTTGTACGTGTGGACAACGCTTGCGGGTGCAGAGCGCGGAACTGACCGGACGTCCACTTATGGTAGGACGGCGCTGCGACCGATGCCGACGACCGGATCCTCGTCGTGGGCGCGACCAACCGGTCCGTTCTTCCTCATCATCCCGCCCTCTCGCGCACACACAACTCACCCCTGCCTCCGCCTTGCCGCTAGCCCACAAGAACTCGACGAAGCCGCGCGCCGCCGCTTCAAAAAACGGCTCTACATCCCGCTCCCTTGCGCTTCGGGCCGGCGACACCTCCTGTCGCATCTCTTACGCCGCCAAGCGCACGCCGTCGCGTCGACCGACCTCGAATCGATTGTGCGCGCGACCGAAGGGTACTCCGGGTCCGACCTGACCGCTCTGTGCGAAGAGGCGGCCATGATGTCGGTGCGCGAAATTCCGCCGACGCAGTTCGCGTCGGTCCACGCCGACGGGTTGCGGCCAATTACGGCTGAGGATCTGCGCGCGGCGCAGGATCAGGTGCGGCCATCGGTCGCGCGCGCGGACGTCGAGTTTCATGAACGGTGGAATGATGAGTTTGGGTCGAAAGTCGCGGCAGCGGCGGTGGCGGCAGTTGTGCCGAGGAAGCGCTCGTCCGAGGAGGAGGGGGAGGGGGAGGGGGGCGATGGGGTCGCGGCGAAGCGGAGGATAGTGGTGGAGCTGGACGGGGATGAGGATGGGAGTGGGAACGAGACGATGGACGTGGATAAAGACAAAGGATAGCGTTGGACTTGTAGGCTTGTGATCGGTTACTTGATGGACGGCGCGGTTTGGGACTGGCAGGCCACGCAACAGCTTGGTACAGTGCCGCACAGCGAGCGCTTCGGGTGGAGAAGATGCGCGCGCTCATTTCACGTCCAGACGGAACGCAGCGGGAGGGTGCGACTTCGTGATCGGCTCGGTGCGTGGGTGGTGTTGCTAAATCTCTTCTCAGACCAGCACAGTCTGACCAGCACCTCCAATGCGTGACTCACTGATCAACCAATCACCACCACATACCACAAGCACACCGCGCCCCATCATGAGCGGCCGGCATCCACATCTTCAATTCACCATCCCACGACACCCTTCCGCGCCGCATTCGCACTTGAAGAACACGGGCGCGTCACCCGCCCCGTTCGCCACTGCGCCCGCGTCCTGGTCTGGGACACCACCCGTGTAATCAAACGTGAGCTCCTCGCCCCTTGCGATGTCGCGGCGCGTAAAGAAGGCGACGCGGTGGAAGTCGAGGTTGTGCGAATCATAGAGCACAATCGCCTGCGCGAGGTTCGGCGAGCAGCTAGAGAGCGTGGAGAGGATCAAGACAGGAGGAGGGGGGGGGGAGGGGAATCGTCAGTTTGGCCATTTGGACGAGCGATTCGCGCAGAAAACGGCGCGTAGATGGGGCAAAGCGAAGTAAAGTGGAAAAATAGGAGAAATGGGGCCAGAAGATTGAAAAGCGCAAGGGGGACGACCAAAAACACGAGGGGACGACCAGAAACGACAAAAAACGACCAAAAACGACCAAAAACGCAAGGGGACGACACGAAAGCTCGTAAATCCGCAGAGAACCGCGAGAAAGGATGGGGACGAGAGAGGGAGAGAGGGTGACGACGAGAAAAGTCCATAAAAGAGCAAGTCGTGTTGCCAATCCGCCCTAAAAGGGCGACATCATGAGAAACGATCAAGAAAACCCATTGGAAACGAGAAAAATCAATGGCCAGGCCCTCGATTCCACGAGTAAACGTTACATTGAGAGGGTTCAACGCCCAGGCCCAGGACACCCGGCGAACCGGCCGTTCTGCAGCCCATTCAAGGCCAGGTCCACGCGTCCATCATGGCTTCGATTATTTTGTGAGGAGGAGATCAACGACGACGATCCGTGGGTCCGAGCCGCCCAACCTGGTCAGGAACCGCAGTGTGTGCTTCATGGCCCCAAAACAAGTTGAAGAGCCTTCAAGTAGAGTCCAAATCGAGTACCGCTGGGCAAGACCTCGTCGGCCGTTGGTGAAAGGAGAAGAGACAGAGCGAGAGGTGCCAGGAGCGCGAGCGGAGGAAAGATCAAAATATAACCGAGATATGCTGGTCAGAAAACACGTACGAGTGGTTCAGGAAACGGGCAAAATTGCCCTTTTGCGCCGCATCAATCATGTACTGGTGCCCCTCGCGCGTAAAGTAGTCAAGATCAAACAGGTAGGCCGAGTTGCGCACTGCCGTGACGTGCAGCACCTCACCAATGTACTGCGCAACAAAAGTCCCGGGCGGGATCGGTGCCGTCGCGTAGACGCCCCACCCTTTGCGCGGCATAAACTTGAGCCCGACCTGGATCGACACGGGCCCGCGCTGCACAACGCGCAACGGGCACGTGGCCATGTCGCACATGCAGTTTGGGTTGCACTCAATCAGCTCGACCATTTCGTGTGCGGCCTTGGGCAAAACTCGCAATTGGCCAGAGGCCTTGTAGGGTGCGAGTAAAGAGCGCGCGCCACGTAATTTCCCGTCAGTCAGTTCGTCGAGCAATGCCACGCACTCGCACGGAACCACGCCGTTGAAGGAGAGCCGGCACTTGCCGTCACAGTCGCAGCCAGCGAGAAATGCTGGGTCGGGCGCGTCCGCACCGGGTGCAAACGTTAAGTCAGTCACGTAGGTCCAGGATTTGGGCGGCAGGCACTCGGGCGTGACGCCGGTCAGGTCAATCGCGATCGTCGTGGCCGTTTCCTTTGCGATTTCGGCGCGGAACGAGTCGATCGCTACAGTGAGACCAATGACGCAATCGTCAGGGCGAGTGACTCAGACCAAACCATTTTCGAATCGAGAATCCAAAAGACGCACTGTGCCGCTCCGTGTGATCGTCGCCAAACGGCCGCCACGCTTGCTTGACAGGTGTGCGGTTCATCCGACTCACCGCCGGCGTCCCATTTGCGCCAGTCCCGTTCTCTCCAGCAGCGACTCCTTTCGCGCCATTAGCAGCTGCAGTCGCCGTGGATCCTGGAAGTCGCGCACGTGCCTGCGGCGGCGTGGTCGGCGGCTGCACGGCCGGTGGCAGCGGCTGCACTGCCGCTGCAGGTGGTTTCGGCGCGGGCAGACGCGCGTTGGGCTGCGACGCGGGACGTGACGGCAGTTTGGACGTCGGAAATTGCGCCCTTGGCGGCAAATGAGCCGGTTCGTGCCGCGCGTGTTTAGCCAGCCGTGCTGCAGTGCGTGGCGCGCGCGGCGCGAGCACGACCACATCCCCGGGCTCGTCGAAGTCGTCGAGAATTGGCACGGGAGGCGCGGACGCGGGCGGGACTTGCGGCGGGGTCGGTGTCGGCGTGGGCAGCAGAGGAGAGGGCGACGGGTGCCGCCGCTTTTGCGGAAGGATGCGTGCGGCCGTGCGGCGCGACGGGCCGGTGGGCGAGACGGGCGTCGGCGCGGGTGCCGGCTGGACGACCTGATGGAGAACGGATGCGGTCAGACAAGCGGTTCGCGAACTGTTCCAGAGCGTCTGGAAAAAGGGCGCGCACGTCGACATTGTTGACAGCGGAGGGCGGCGGCGGCGGGCGCACGGGCAGCTCGTCCTCGCTGTCTGAGGACGGGATCACAATCAGGGTCGTGGCGCGTGCGGGTTTACTAGCGCTGGTGGAGTGGGGCGGCGGCATGGTTGCAGGCGGTAGGGGTACGGGCGGGGACGCGGTTTCAGGCGGGACTGGGACGGGTGCAGGCGGAGCGGCAGGGACGACGACAGGCGGGGGTGGCGAGACGGGCCGTGGGCGCGGTGGAGGGACGGCGGTGCGTGCTCTGAGCGTGGCGAGAAAGTCGAGGCAAAGCGTGTGCTCGTGCTCGATGCGGCGGACTGGTGCGTGGCGGCGCGGCGAGGGGGGCATCTGGCTCAGAGTCGTGGCCGAGAGAGCGGCGACGACGTTGCCGACGGCTCAACGACAGCGACAGCTCAACGGCAGCGACAGCTCAACGGCAGCGACAGAGCCGAAGGGCTGCGCTGGACGCAAGCGCGATAGGTCACGCCACTGTGTTACAAAACACGTGATCGCGACGTGCACATGAGAGACGCGAGACGCGAGACAATTTGGCTTTGGCCGAACCGCTCAAGCTCGCGGCGATCCCACCCTGATCCCACCCGCTCTCGCGGTCTGCCACGAGGACCACGCCCACCCCACAAAGAAGAAAGGTGGAAATATATATGTGCACTACCTTGCGCTCGCGCTCCGCCCTGCTCACTTCTTGCCCGCGTCCTGCCGGTTCCCGAGCGTCGACGCGACAGTCGACGCCTCCTGAATCGTGCGCGCCAGCGTCGACCGAATCTTGCCGTCCTCCATGGTCAGCAGCCCGGCGATCGTGCATCCGCCGGGCGTCGTGACCGAGTCCTTGACCATGGCCGGGTGGTTGCCCGTCGCCAGCACGAGCCGCGCCGCACCGACCAGCGCCTGCGCCGCCAGTTCAATCGCCACGTCGCGCGGCAGCCCCATCATCACACCGCCGTCAGCCAGAGACTCGAGCACGACACAGGCAAACGCCGGTCCCGACCCAGAAAGCGCCGTAACCGGGTCCATGTGCTTTTCATCGAGGAACCGGCACCGGCCCAGGGTCGCGAAAATGGTGGAGGCGAACGAGCGCAGCTCGCTCGGAACGGTCGCGCGGCACGAGAGCACCGTCATGCCCTCGCGGATACGGCACGGCGTGTTGGGCATGGCGCGGATCACGTGCGTCGAGGCCGGCACCCACGTCTGCAGCTGCGCGATCCGGACACCGGCGAGCAGCGAAATCAACAGCTTGCCCTCGAGCGCCTCGTGCATGCCATCTTCCTCGACGAGCACCGACTGCGCGACTTGCGGCTTGGTGCTATTAGCGGAGAAGTCAGCACCAGTTCTCGAATTCGAGAGCACGGGCGCGAACTGCTCCCGTACCAGAGAATCACGACTTGCGCCTCGCGACACGCGGCCACGTTGCTCCCGCAGTATACTTGGATGCCGGTGCCGTACTGCGCGCGTAGCGCCGCGGCCGACTCGTCGCTCGTGACACAGGCAGTCACGGCCACGTTGCGCTCGACCAGCAGGCCCGACTCGAGCAGGCCCGTGAGAATGGCTTTGCCCATGGTGCCGCAGCCGACAATGGCAATCTTGGAAATGGCGGGCATGGTGGTCGCGTTGGTGGTTGTGATCGCGGCTGTCGAATTCCTGCTGGTGCTGGCCATGGTGATTGGTGGTAGTGGTGGTGCGGGCTGCGTGTTCCGTAGTGCGGAGAAGGGGTGGAGAGCGGTCGCGCAGGCGTGGCGAACCTACTTGTAGCCGCGGGGGGTGCGATTGCGCGTCGCCGTCGGTGATGATGTTGGCGCTGTCGTCGCGATCAGCGCCGTGGCGAAAACCGATGAGTGTTGTGAAAGAGGACAACACGCGCCTCGGTTCCTGCCGTCCAGTAGGTCTGGTGATCGCCGGTCACCGAGTCATGCCCACGGGACCGCGTCCGCCTGCCACAGCCATCGCCGTCGCGTGCCATGGGCAACCAGCGTGTCAGGTCGCGCTGATCACAACCACCGCAACGATGTTGCCAACCACCATCACCACGACGCGCTCGCGACCAGCACGATCCGGATTGCCAAGCACGCGCGATCACTTGCTGCAACAACATGGCCGGTCTACGCGCACCGGGTCGCGGTCTGCCGCGGCTGATCGCGGCCGCGTTCCTCCTTGCCCTACTCGCCTCGGCCACGCCCGCACGCGCCGTCGACGCGGATTCTATCGGCAAACATGACTGGTAGCCGTCAAGATGCTCCAAGAAGCAGTGTCCACACCAGCGCGGTCCTCACCTGTGCTCTTGCATCGACTGCTAGGCACCTGGCCATGATTGGCTCCGCTAAGGACGTTTACTGGACGCCCGACACGGACCGTGTCGTGATTGCCAGCGACCAGGCTGTCGCGCTCGTGGATGCCGCCAACAAGGGCAAGCTGTGTATGTTGAGATCACGATCTCAGGTCGCGGCGCGCTGCCAGCAACGCGTCTGACCGGACATTCTTCACTCTGCTCCGCTAGTCTGGCGCCACGTCCTCCCGCCAACGCAAAAATACCTCGCCAGTGCCGTTTGCGACGAATCGCGTCTCTTCGCCTTGGTCGACTCGCCACTCGGCCCGCTCGTGCACGTCCTCAATGCGAACACGGGCCTCGTCACGGCACAATCCGTCCTGCAGCTCGCCTCCCCCACGACCTCGACGGTCACCATCCAGTGCGCGCGCACCAACGAAGTCGCGCTTCACATCGACGGCACCGTCTACACGACCACTCTCGACGTCGACGCCGGAACCCTCACCACCCCCACGACCGCCGCGACCTCGGCCGCCGCGGCCGCCTGGACTGGTTCCCAGCTCCTGGCCGTGACCACGCGCGGCACCGAGGTGCTCGTCAACGGCCACGCCGTGACCGGGCCCGGTATGCACCCGATCCTTGCCGGGTGCAGCAAGAACCGCGCCGTCGTCTACCAGGCGCCCAACGGCGTGCGGTTTGCGCGCATTGCCAAAGACCTGAGCGTCGCAGCGCCGCAACTCGTGATCGAGGGGGACAATGTCGAGTACCACGCCGTGCCCGGATCGTGCTTCGTGCATGTCGCACACCGCGGTGGGCGGCACCACCAGATCGTCTCGCTCGAGACGGGGACCGTCGTCGCGCAATTGCCTGCGCCGCCCACGGCCCCCGTCCGCCGCGACGCCAAGAAACGGCTCGTCGTCGCGGACCGCAACGGCGCGCTCGCCCTGGTTACGCCCGGGAACGACCAGGCCGTGACCACCGGCCCGCTCGATCCACTGATGCGTTCTGCACGCCTGGTTGTCCCATCGCCGAACGACGCGCGCGTCCTGGTTGTCGGCGACGATGATAACGTGCGACTTGTCGACCTCGACACGCACGCCGTTCTCTGGACGCGGCACGAGGCCCTCGCACACCTCGTCTCGGCCGTGATCGTCGACTTCCCCGCGGCCGCGTCGTGGGAGGCCAACGAGGAAGAGGCCGCGGGGGTGGCCAAGCGGTGGATCGACCGGTACATCGCGCACGCCACAATGGTCGCCGACCCGCGCACGTGGGCCGCGCTTCTTCATGGAGATGAGGATGCCGCCGAGGCAGCGGATTTCGGCACGCGGAAATTGATCGTGGGCGTGTCGCGCCGCGGACTGGTCTATGCCCTCGATACCCGTGGACACCGTACGGATTCGCGCGCCGGAGACGATGTCGAGGATCATTTGGTCTGGGTGAAGCGGCCGGGAATGGACGCGGACGATATGGTTACGCGCGTCGAGGTCGGATCCCCCACGGTCGGGTCGCACCCGGCGCACCTGGTCCTGCACGGGACCAAGAGCACGATGACTATGAGCCCGTTCGACCCGGAAGTCGTGGCGACGGGAGTGTCGATCACGTCGGCTGTCGATGAAGTCCTCGGCGAGCAACTGCGCGCGCACGGCACGCAGGGCGCGACGCACGTCTACCGCGTCGACGCTGCCGCCGGAATTGTTCGCGGGTACATGGCCGTCGCCGACGACGACGTCGTCGTGCCGACCTTCAACGTGACCCTCGACGGCAAGGTCGTTGCCTTCGCCGCCCCGCGCGTCGGTAAAGTCGCGTCGCTCGGCCGCGTCATGGGCGACCGGTCCGTGCGGTACAAATACCTCGCGCCGCACGTGGTCACGGCCGTGACCACGCCCACGCCCGAGACGCTCGCGATCCAGCTCGTCGATACGGTCACGGGCCGGATCGTCGCGCACCGGACCGTCGACGGCGTCGACTCCACCAACTTCCCCGTGCACGCCGTGCGCGCCGAACACTGGACCGCTGTCGTCTACTGGAATGACGGACCCACAGGAGTCGCCGGGTGGACCGTCGCCGTGCTCGAACTGTTTTCGCCCGACGCGGATGCCGCCACGGCCGTCCTCGCGTCGGCCATGTCCCCCGTGCGCCCGACCGTTGCGGCGGCCACATTCGCCCTGCCGACGCGCGACACGATCACGGCGCTCGCCGTGACCGCGACCCGGAACGGCGTCGCAGTCCCGGACCTCGTCTTCACGACGTCGCGCTCCGTTGCGACCGTGTCGCGCCGGTTCGTCGACGCCCTGCGCGCGACCGTCGTCGGGGACGAGACGGTCGTGCCGTACGGACCAGTCCTGCCGGCCGAGGACCGCGCGGTGCTCTCGCATGCGCGACACGTGGCTGCGGATCAGATTGTCACGGCGCACGCGGATTTGGAGTCGACGGCGCTGGTCCTGGCGTACGGATTGGACGTGTTCTGGACGCGCGTGAGGCCGTCGGGTGGGTTCGATCAGTTGTCAGAAGGGTTCGCCAAGGGGACGTTGGCTGCGACGTGTGTCGGGTTGGTTGCGGCTACGGTGGTGTCGCGCGCGATGGTACGTTTTGTGGGGGGAGGGGTAGAGGAACGACGGGGATCAGGATCGCGGGAACTGACGGCGTCTCCTCTTTCGCGTGTAGCTGAACAGCAAGACGTTGCGCGAGCAGTGGCTGTAGGTAGATGCCGAGGCCGCGCAAGAAGTCGCGTTGCTGTTGATTTCATTTCAAGTTCCTGTTTGCTCACGGACTGCTGCGCCTGGTCAGGGCGCGTCGGCTTCTCGAGAGTCGCAAAACCTGTCTCTGACAGCGCGTTGCGCCGTGGCCAACCACGCCAGCGCAAGGTAGGCAAGCTCGACATGTTCGTCACAGTCAGGCTGCGGGACAAGTGGCCGTATCACCCAGAGCGAGAAAAATACCAAAACACGATTCCTAATGCAAAGGTCGCCAACCACCACCACGACCCTCTCCACACCACACCCTTACGCGAGCCACCGCGCGACCGCGCGCAACAGCGGCACGTCCGCCGCATCACACGCAACTAAATCCGCGGCAAGTGCTGCATCCGCGACCGGCGTCGGCCTCTCTCTCCTCCTCGTCTCCTTTACCACTTCCTTCTCCACCTCATTCTCTTTGGCCGACGGCGGCTGGTAAAACTCGGCCGCAGCAATCTGCGACTGCGGCGCCTCCCCCACCCCTGCCGCCGCCGCCGCGGACTCCTCGCCCTCGTCGATCCCCGCGGCCGGATCGTACTCCCACTCGTCGTCCTCTTCTTCCTCGTCCGAATCCTCAGAATCGTACCCCGCCAACTCGGCCCACGCCCGCGCGAACCCCCGCGAACCCGGGGCGAGGAACGGCGGGCGTGTCGGCCGGCCCACTCGGCCACAGGCACGCGTAGGAGCAAGACCGCCAGGACGGCCACGGCGTGCCCGACAATCGGCGGCGGGACAGGCGCGCCGGCCGTAATCACCCGCGCACGGACGACCACACTGGCGACATCTCTCGTGGCCGTCGCCGGCGCGCGGTCCGCGGCATTCACCGCGGTCACCAACGCCGCGTACGCCGGCCCCGGACTCGGCATACTCGGCAGCGGCGCGGCGAACACGGTCTGTGGCACTCCCCCGGTTGCGCGCGCAACGGTCGTCGAGATTGTCGATGCGGCGCCGGTACTAGCGGTGGTCCCGAAACTCGATGCGAGCGCGACACTCACGCGGCGGTGCCCGTCGCGGACCTGCCGCGTGGCGGCGGCGCGCGCGGTGGATCGCGACACGGCGGTGAGGACCGTGATCGTCTGCGACTTGACGTCGACGACCAGCACGTGTGCGTTCTTCCCATCTTGCGACGATGTGAGGACTTGCGCGCGCACGCGCGCCCACTCGTGCGGCGCGAGTGCGCTCGGGACGGCCTGAAGGGTGAGCCACGGGACGTGGCACGGCGCGTGTGCGGCGAACGGGGACGTTGCAGCGCCGGGGGTATGCGTGCATGCTGGGGTCGGCGCGACGGGGGCTGTCGCCGCCGCGGCAGGTGCGGTAGGCGTGTCCATTGGCGGGAGAGGGACGAGCAGCGCCGGCGCAAGCCGCGGCGGGACGCTTCCCATCGGCGGCGGGCGTGGCGGGGACGGCGCGGGCGACGGTGGGAACGCAGATGATGGGACGGATGCCGGGTGACCGTTCCCCGCACGGCGCGGCGCGCAATTCGTGACGGCGGGCTCCGGTGCCGGAGCAGGGTCCATCGCGTGCGGGTCGAGCAGGACCGCGAGTAACGGCATCCACGCCGCCGTCTCGTGCGGTGCGCCGACGACCACGACGCGGGTATCCGCCTTGGCTCCCGGCCGGAGAACGACGCGCGGCAGGCCGAGGGCATCGACCGAGTCGGTATCGCTCGCGACGGCCTCGACCCACGCGGGCGCGTACTGCATGACCGTCGCCACGACCGTCGCGACAAACGCCAGATTCGCCGAGGACGGGAACACCCAGGGACAGGGTGCTGGGAGCGGTGGCGGGCCGTTGGTTGCTACCGCTGCTGCCGCGGGTGGGAGCACGGCCGACATGCGCCGTGGCATTGTGGGGGTTGTCGGGCTGCCGGGACCGGACCCGGCGACGGTAGACGACGCGGCAGAGACCGACGACGTCAAACTCGACAGCCGGCGTCGCGAGAACCACGAAGACGTCGACGATCGGGTCGGGCTCGGCGGGACCGTCGTCGCCGAATCGGTACTCCACCGGTGGTTTGTCGGCGGTACCGCTTGGAGCATTGGGGCTGGGAGAACCGGCGGCTGCGGAAGTGGCGCGAGCGGCCGTGGAATCCGCGGGGTCGCGAGGTACGCGACCATGAGTTGCCGCACGGCTGCGGCGGCTGCGAGGAGTCGGTCCTGCAGGACGTACGCGTAGAGGCCGCCGAGCAGTGGCGATTGTGGGGTTGCGGACAGGACGGGCGACGCCGGCGTGCTTGCGGTGCTGCTCGCGAGGGAGACGGTCGACGGCGGGCGCCGGAGCAGGGACGGGGTACCGACGGGCGAGGATGCGAGTGGGGACGTGCCTGGCAAGATGCGCGAGACCGAGTCGCGCGGCGCGGTGCTGCTGGTGGGGCCGGAGCCGGTGGGCATTGGCAGACCCATGGAAAAGAGCCGCCGCAGCGGCGGTTTTGGTGATGATGGCGCGGTCGCCGCTGCTGCTGCTGCTGCTGCTGCGGCTGCGGTTGCAGCCGATGTACCTGGGAGCGATCCGACGGTGATCGACCGTGCGAGCGCTGACGGTACGGGCGAAGCGCGGCCCGAGCTCGCGTTGCTTGTGCCGTTGCTCCCATTCCGTGGCATCGGGATCGGCGTCGTCGTTGTCGTGGACGTGGCCGGCGAGGGTGCTGACGACCCTGCAGGCAATCGAGTGGATTCCAGTGCCGGAATCACACTGTCCTGCTCGGCCGACGCGGCGCGCACGGCCTCGGAAAAGCACTCACGAATAGCCGCACCCACAAGTGCTTGCAGTTCGTCGAGCAAACTCTCCCAGACGGTGAAATGGCGGATCATAAAGTCGCGCACTGCGGGGCATTCGGCGGGAACGACCACGGCCACCGCGTAGGTCGATCGTGCAAGCCGGCGTGCCGCGAGCTTGCGTTGATCAAGGGCAGCCGCAGCCGCCGCTGCTGCCGATGGTGTTGGCGCTGACGTGGACGTGGGCGTGCGCGACCCCAAGGGTGCGGCAACACGCGCATTGGTCGACGGATCGGACGCGTCAGACGCCGACGACGTGGTGCTGGTGCTAGCCGAGGATAGCGACCGCGTGTGCGCGGGCGGGACGGTGGTCGAGTGCGTGAGCGAGGTCGAGAGAACGTCGCGGGAGAGCGCGGCAGTCACGGCGACGGGCGGGCGCGGCGTGCTAGTGGGTGCCGGTGCGGCGTGCCACGTCTGCACAGAGGTGCGCGGGTCGGTTCCGTTGGTCTGCGCGGCGTGCAGCAGGTAGGACTCGATGTCGTGCAGCGAGACGGCAAACAAGCACGTGAAGAGTAACGCGTCGGCCGCGTGCGCGGCGTCGGTGTGCGTCGCGCTGGCGGATCCCGGCGTGATGGGGCTGCTGGTACTGGGCGGCGTGCTTGCAAGCGCAGCGGCAGCGGTACTGGTGCTTGACGGCGTGGCCGAGCTGGCGCCGGCGAGCCTGATCGGATGCAGCTTAAAGGACTTGCCCTTGTGCGAGAGCGGCATGGCGCCAAACATCATGGGCGCGAGCAGGTCGAGCGCGGGCGAAGTCAGGCGGCGCTTGGCGTGGTGCGGATGATTGGGTGCGGTGTGGTCGGCAACGTGCGAGTCGAGCAGCGGCACGCGCGCCTTGGTGGGCGTCTCCTGGCAGACCAGCACGCGCACGGCGCGCGCGTCGAGCGGGCAGTGCGGTGGCGGCGGGGGCGAGGCCATCTTTGCGGCAAGTTGCTTGTCGTGGAGAGCGTGGGGCGGCAGGCCATGGCGCGCGCTACACGGTGCAGTCGGCCAACGGTCGTTGTGGCCGCAGCCGCGCTTGTCGTTGGCCGGCTGGTCGGTCGGTCGGTCGGCCGCGACGGTTGCGGTAGTGATGCGGTGGATCATGCCGCGTGCAAGTCACGCACGACACGTGAGTCCCTCCTGCATCTGCTAAGCTGAGCTGGCGTCTCGCCTTCACACCACGTCGTGCAAGTCTCGATGCCCGCGTCAGGAGAATTTCCATACACGAAACTGATTAATGATTGTGATATCTGCTCCGTTCCCTCTCAAACTGTCCCCAAAGCAAGCCGTGTTCGCAATTATGGTAGATATTTCGAATATGATACAGAAACGATTTCCGCTCGCTTACTCGACCCAACCACTATTCTCTTTCACAACCTGAAACGGTGGTTTTCGCCTATTTCAATCGCAGTCCAGCGCGCGGGGCCCGACACCGCGTCGACCCCACGACGGCTTCCTTACGCTTCCACCTTCGCCTCCTCCTCCACCACCTTCTTCTCCTCAGCAGCAGCCGCGGCCACTGGCTCCGGCTCGAGGTGCATGGGCCCCGTGAGCGTCTTGCCCTTGTAGGTCTCGAGCCCCTCGCCGCCGTACGAGACCAGCGGCGAAATCTCGACCCCCTCGTCGCCCTCGACGGTCGCGCCCGCGGCCGCCAGGAACCTGCGGTGCTGGTCCAAGATATCGCGGCGCGATGTGGCCGGCGAGTCGGGCCCGTCCTTGTTCTTGAGCGGCGAGAACTCATCCTTGCGCACGCCCTCGAAGACGGCAAATTTGTCGCAGAACGGGAAGACATCAAAGATGAAGAGTTCCATCTTGACGCCGTTCGGCTTGTCGGGCTTGATCGTCTCGCCCGTGGTGAGATCCACGTGCGCAATCTTCTTGTGCGCGACATGGTACTGCAACTGGTCTTCCAGTTCCTTGACGCGCTCGAGGAACGCGCGCGTGTAGAAGTGGTTGGCGATATTAGCCGACGACAGGCTCAGCGCGCCGTCGGGTTTCCGCGCCTCGGCCACGTCTTTCGGGATCTCCGAGTACTCGACGACACCGTATTTCCCGTTGCGCAGGCACACGACGCCGACAGGTTCGTCCGGGTCGACCTTATGCACGGTCTTGGCGCCGACATCCGCGCCGCGCGCAATGTTGAACCCGAGGAACACCGGGTCGGCCACCTTGACGAGACAGTTATCGACGCAGTAGGCGTGAATGTACTCGACGCCGTTGTCCTTCATGTGCTTGAGAATCCCGGCCGTCTCGAGCGCCGCGTAGACGCCGCCGTTGCCGTCGGGTGCCTCGGCCACGACCCCCTTGGAGGCCAGGTAGATTTTGCCGTCGTCGGTGAGCGCCGGGAGCGTGCCCTGCGCAAAGAAGTGCACGTTCTTGCGGTCGAGCCCAAAGAAGTTGTGGCTCTCAAAGAACGCGACGGTCGCGGCGCGCGTCGGGCCCGAGACCATCACGTACCACGGCAAAACGCCGCCAGCGAGCGTCTGCAGCTTGTGCAGTCGCTCGGCCTGCAGCTGGAAGAGCGATTTCCCCGACGGCAGGCCGATATCGTAGCAGCCTTTAGGTTCCGACGAACCGAGCCGCGTGCCCTGCCCACCGGCCATGAGCAGCACACCGACTTTCCCGTCCTTGATCGCCTGCATCCCGATCGCGCGGAACTCGGCGAGCTGTGCGGCGTCAGCGTGCTCGGCGTCGAGGTAGACGTCGGCGGGCAACGGCTCGATGGTCGTTGCCGACGCGTCAATGTGCGACGCCGCCATGGCGTTGGCGTGGATACGGTTCACGCGGTCCGGATCGATTGCGAGCAGCTGCGCGATCAGCATGGCTTGTTCCTCGGAGGTGAGCGACTCGAAAAAGGCAAAGACGTGGCCTTGTCCGGCGGCCTCGAACTTGGCGCGCAGCTCGTCAATGTTCACGTCGGCCATGGCGGTCGAAGACGTGGCCGATCCGCTAGAGGAGAGGTGCGCGAGAACGGGTGCGGTGATGAGCGACGATGATCAATGAAACACGCACAGAAGGGACTGGCGCTGCGTGCTTCAGCCCGTGAACATGAACATCAGGAGCACGATCTGCACGTACCGCTTGACCGACCGCAACAGCCCCGTCAGTTGCGGCTTGCGGAAGAGCGAGATCAGCGAGCGGGTCCAGGAGGCGACGGCGGGCGGCATTTGGGGCAGAGGCATGGCGGAGAGAAAAAGGGAGCGCGAGCGCGACGAGAAAGAAAAAGGCGGAGGCCGGCTGGAGACGTCGGCGGCGGCGCAGTTCGAATGGCGGGATCGACCGAGGCGGCGCGCAGCAGCAGCAGTAGCGTCGACGCGCGGGTGATGAAACGGGTTGAGAATGGTTTTTTCGTTGGTCGAGCCACGCAAAGTCGGCGCGAAGACCAGTAATCGGCGGCGGCGACGGTGGCGGGCGGGCAGCGGCAGCGGCAGCGGCGTGCGGGATCAAGGAATGGTTTGGTACGTGGTGCGCGTGGCGGCCGAGTCAATACGCGAGCGTGAGCGGGGAATAAATAAGAGCGAGGGTGGGGGGGGAAGGAACACAGGTTGGAGGTGAGGACCGGGTCGGGGGGCGGCGGGCGTGATGTGGGGTATTTATGGCCGAGTCGCGCAGGACTGGACCCACGGCCACCGCGTGCCGGTTCGGTGATCAGCGCGTGGCGGCAGCGCGAGCGGCGCAAGGGAAAGTGCCGGAAGGAAAACGGGGAAGCCCAGCAGGGAAGGGACCCGACCGCATCAGCACAGCAGCGCAGGCTCACCCGAAACCTGCGCCCAGACGAGCATGCACATGCACGACCGTGAACGTGGTGCACCGGATAGCTGGTGGAAGCGTGCGCGGCACTCTTTTGCACGCACACACTACGGCGCGGCTAGAGGACGAGCATGTCCCGCCCAGAGCGAACTGGTCAACACGCTTCACACCGTTTCCTTTGCTTCCCGCTTGCCGCCCGCGTGCTGTCGGTGGGAACGCCGCAAGGCACGACGCAGTGCACGCCAACGTTGCGCGCGCAGTTGGGCGCGAATCCTGTTCACCTCCACGTGTGCTTTGCGGTGGTTCACCGGTACAAATCCGGGCCCTGTTCGTGGCGGGTTCGTGGAGTACAGCGGGCCAGCGGCACGATGCAGAGTGTGGAGCAGCCGGTGCGTACGAGGGCAAGGTTGCGCGAGCTTGCAGTACTGGAGGAGTAGGACGTCGTCTCAGCGTGGTGTTGGTGTCGACGACGACGTTGCAGTGACCGGTGTTGGTGGTCAAAGGTTATGTCAAGCCTGCGCCATGCGGTGAGGCGACCGCCAAACGGCAGCAGCCGTCCTGAGCTCGAGATGTGACCGCGTTGGTTGTGCGCGGTGAGAGGGCGGTGGATTCAGCAACGTGCAAGTCACGCTCCCCACGTGTGTCGCTCAGTGCAGGTGAGCCGCTGGTCGCGTCCGCACCGCCGCATGCCGCCCCACACCACGGCCCACCACACTCGACGATGATCCACGCCGTGCTCGCCTTCAACACCGCGGGCAAGCCGCGGCTCGTCAAGTTCTACGGCCGCGTCGGCACGCGCCACCAAGCCCTGCTGTTGCGCACCATTGCCGACCTCGTGCTTGCGCGCCCAAAAGACGCCTGCAACTTTCTCGACCCGTGCTCGGCCGCCGTCCCCGTGGCCGTCGACCGCGATGATGCGCGCAACGGCCAAGAGGGCACCAACGGCGACGACGACGACTTCGACGACGACGATACGGGCAGCCCGCGCGCCACCACCACCGCAGCACCACACCACGCCTCGGCCTCTGCACGCGACACGGACGCGGCGCTCGCTGCGCTGCTGCCCTTGACCGCAGCCACGTCGACGCGGCCAACGGGCGCGCCACTGCACCTGACCGTCGTCTACCGCATCTACGCGACGCTGTGCTTTGCCATGGTTGTCGACGCAGCCGAGTCGGAGCTGGCCATTCTCGACCTGATTCAAGTGCTGGTCGAAGCCATGGACGCAGCGCTCGGACCCAACGTATGCGAGCTCGACCTTGTCTTCCACTTTGACGACGCGCACGCTGGTACGTCGCCATGTCTCACTTGGTCGATGTGCGAGAGGGCCGTTCGGCCGCGAGCGACTGCGCGCGCACGACTGGTCTCAGTCCAAGCTGAATCCGAGCCCATGTCCGCTCATTACTTCGCTCCCGCTCTCTCTCTCTCTCTCTCTCTCTCTCTCTCTCTCTCTCTCTCTCTCTCTCTCTCTCTCTCTCCACCGCGTCGCACCAACGTCAACCCAGTCCTCGCCGAAATGATCCAGGCGGGTCTCGTGCTCGAAACGTCGGTCACCGCCATCGTCGCCAACTACAAGGCGACCATGGCGCACGCCAAGGCCTCCAAGGCCACGGTCGCGTCTGGGCTCGGTGCTGCCGCGGCCGCCGCCGTCTCGGCCTTCCCGCGCGCTGGCCGGTCAAGGTCATGATCCGCGTCCACGACCAACATGTACATGGTTTTTGTCGCACGGAGGAGGAGCTGCTCGATCGACACGCGAGCAAGCAGGGACTTGGGGTAATGACAGAGGCAGGCTCGGTGCAGGCTGGTGGGGTTGTTGGCGAGCCGCGACTGTGGACATCGACGGGACCGGCCGGCGCACCGCGGCGCGCATGATGGCGACTCCATCCACGACAGCGCTGAGGGGTCTCGGCAAAGGCCAGTGTAGCTTTTTCTGTGCTGGGATGACGGTGCATGACGAGGTGTTTCGAGGTGTTTCGCGAAAGGAGAGCGGGAACGGTGGGCAGGACACCAAAGCACTCGCGAAACAGCAGCCCACAAGCGAAAACTCAGTTTTGTCGCTGCAACGGCCACCCGCCATGGCCGAGATTGGCGGCGGCCCCACCGCCGCACGCGCGCCCGTCCCCTTTTTCTCTCCTCCGCCTCTCGTCTGTTCCTTTCTCGGCCACACCTTTCTCGCTGCACGCGCGCGCCGCCCGCCGTCCTCTCGTTCAGTCCCGACGCGCGGCCTGCCCCGACTGCTTGGTGGTGGTGAACCGACCCGATCCTGCAACCCGCAACCGACAACACTGCGCTGCGTGAGACCCACAGCACTGCACCGACCATCGACCTTGCTGCCAGCTGCGAGAACCACTGCGCGCCGTTGCTTGCCGCACCCGCTGCCAAGCTCTCGCTCCACTCGCGAAGCCAAGGCCGTGGCCCCGTCTCCCGTTCCCGGACCGCGCCTTTGCCGTTGCTCCCGCTCGCCGCACCCATTCCCAGCACGCGCCGCCTCGCCTGCAACACGACCTGGTCGCTCGACAAGCAGGCAAGTGGGCCACTTTGCAACGTCCGGGCCTCGCCGACCAACGCTCCGCCGCGCTGCTCCGCCGTGCCCTCGCCGAACCCACTCTTCCGGCCTTGCTGCTACTCGGCCGACGTCGACGCGCACACGTCCGCGCTGCTCTGGTTCGGAGTCCCTGTTCTCGCTCCTGAACCGCCCGTCTCCAAAACGTCCACGCGTGCCAGTCCTGCACGACCCTGCATCCGCCAGCACCCCACCTTTGGCCCTGTGGCTGGCTCGCCGCGACCGCTCTCGCGCATCGCAAGTGCGCCGCCCGTCGCCGCCAACTGCCAGCGGCGCGCCCCGTGCCACTTATTTGCCATTGTGCGCCGCGCTGCGCGTGCGCAACTTGCTCCTCTTCCTCTCCGCTGCGATGCGCTCTCCATTGCCCGCATCGCCCGCACCGCGGACGCCCTCGTCCAGCGAACCCAGTCGCGGTCGGTCTCGAACTGTGTCTGGCAGACGCAGCGTGCGTGGCCGGTTGCTTCAAACGGTTCTCGTCGCCATGATGGCCGCGACGACGGCGATGATGATGGCGCGGCCCGCGAAGGCTGCTGCAAGTACGCTGCTGCATCTTCTCGCCATGTACTATGGATGGTCCTGAACCAACGTGGTTCCTGACCATCGCCCTCTCTCTCCTCGCCCTAGTCTCGTCCACGTCGCCCTCGCCCTCGACCGACGCCCCCGCTGCCGCCGCTGCGACCTCCACGCCGGCCGTCCTCATGACCGACTCGACCGGCACAGCCTACGCGGCGTGCATGGCGTCTGGCAACCCGAACACGCCCTACTGCCCGCACAACGCGGGCAACCGCGAGGCGCCGACGGCCGAGACGAAAATCGTGCCGGGCCAACCGGTGCGCGTCACGTGGAACTCGCAGTGGTCGCCGTTTGCTGCGGCGGGTGCGATTGATCTGTACTTATGTCCGGCCGACGCGTCGGCATGCGTGCCGCTCGCCATGGGCGTCAAGACGGCCGTCGAGTCGAGGGACGTGACGGTCGATCCGAAAGCGGTGCTGGCCGGCAGATATAACTACGTTGTCGTCCCGCTGGGGGGTGTCCCGGAAGCGGTGCCGTTTGCGGGTCGTGGGGTTGACGTGACCGTGCTGCGTACGTTGTTTTTTCTCAGTGGTGGTGGTGGTGTTTAATCCGAGCATGCTCGATCAACTGACCTCCTCCTCGTCGTCGTCGATTTAGCTCCGCCAACGACCACCTCCACGGCCACCTCGAGCACCTCCACGACGGCCCCGCCGCTCCCGCACGCAGCCACGGCCCCGCCCTCGATCCCAACCGCGGCCAGCGAGCCGCGCATCGCCGACCCCGCACCGAAAACCTCGTCCCGCAGCTTAACCCCCCTGCAAATCGCGCTAATTGCTGTCTCGGCGATGATCACGATCCTCGCCATCGGGCTCGCCGTCGTGCACCACCACCGGCGCCGGAAACGCCACGACCTCGCCGTCGCCGTCCTCGCGTCGGCGCCGCGCACCTCCTGCACGCCGACGCAGCTCGGCACCTCGCTCAAGTCGGTCCCGCCGCCGCCGCCAGCGGCCACAGCCCCTGCCGCAGCGACCGCATCTGCGGCGGTCCCGGCGCCGCGGCCCTCGACCTCGTCGGTGCCCCCACCCGTCGGCGCGATCTCCTCGACCGACGCAATCATCTTGGCCAACACGTTCAAGGCCGCGCTCAAGCACCCGCTCGACCACTCCGACGACGACGCCGACCTGCACACGATGATGGCGAATCTCGGGCTCTTACCCGTGGCCTCGCCCGAGTCGGGCGAACCCGTCGTGTTCGTCGCGACCTCGGCCCCACCGCCCGCGACCACCACGTCGAGCGCGCGGCTCGCCGCGCTGCGCGCCGACGCCGCGTCGCTCGCGTCGCTCGGGCCTGCGGGCAAGTCGCAGACGTCGCTGGTCAGTCTGGGTGGGCCGGGGAAGTCCCAGGGGGTCGCTGGGTCGGTCACATGCGTCGCTTGGGGAGTTTCCGCGGGTGGGGGTGGTTGTGCAGGTCCCAGGCGTCGATTGCGAGTAGTGCGGCGCCTTCGGCGGGCGCACCAGTCGTGCTGCGGCCGGCACCGGCGTCGCCGACGAATGCCGGCGCGCGAATGTCGATCCACGGGCCGAGTCCGCTGAGTGGGAACGGAAATGGGGCGGGGTCCGGGTTGGGCAAGGTCGCGGAGGCGCCGCCGGCGCCGTGAGGGGAGAGGGAGAGATACAGAGAGAGAGGAGGGAAGGGGAGGGAGGAGGAAGAGAACCGACGACGAGTGTCGCGCCAAGCCGATTGACGAGCGCCAGTCGGGCGCTTTGCGTCCAGCTGGCACATGGCCGCTGGCTGCCGCGTCCGACCTCTCCGCCGAAACAGCTCGTGCCCGTGCGGTCCGGCCACGCTTCGCCAGGAGTGCGCTCCAGGGACGCGCCGATCGTCCCGCTTGCCGGCCGCCAGCGGCATGGATGTGCCGCGCGACGACAAGCGCCAAGGAAGTAGCTGCATCGGCGGCGGTCGTGGCCGAGATCGCTGCCGACCTCACCGTGCGACCGGCACGATTCAAGGCAACGCACGTGCACACCGACCGCGTATGTCGCTTGTCTGCGATCGCGGCCAACGCCATTGTTCTGTGCCCATGTCTCTTTTGTTCCACATGCCGCGTGTGCCCATCCATACATATATTAGGCTGTTTTGCACGAACTGGAACGTCCCGACACGCAGGCGCTGGCGGGCCGGCATGGTGAGATCAAGTCGTCCAGTTCTGCGTGTGCCTTGTGCGCTGGACAAGCCAGTGATGAAAGCAGTTTGTGGCGAGCTACCCAAGGCACCCCATTGCTTCACTCTCGTATGCAAGTCCCATCAAATCAGGCAAACCATC